>VYZV01028839.1:21451-78091 GCA_013401275.1 Pandion haliaetus | reverse complement strand
GGGGTTCGGGCCGCGGGGCGGCGTCCCTCAGGCGGCGGCAGCGCCTGTGCCCCGGTGCGGCCCCTCGGGAGCCGCCCGCCGGTGCAGCGCGCCTGCTGCCGGGGCTTCGGCCCTCCGGCTCCACCGAGTCAGCACTTCAGGATGCTTGTCTTAATGTCTTTTAGCAAGAGAGGGCTCCGGGAGGTGGTTATGGATTCTGAAGCACGTCAGCTTTTAGCTTGAAAAGCCGGGTTTGTCTCCCCACCTCTTGTTCCCTGGTGCCCGCGCAGTACCTCAGCACTGAACTCGGAAGCGGCCAGAGGTGTGGAAGCCCGGCCGGGCCGGGAGAGCTGCCCGCTCTTGGCAGCGGGCGTCAGCAGCATGGGCAGTCAAAACTGTGCAGTTGGACAGCGAGTGCTGGGGAGGACGAGCTGCGTTAGCACCGTCATGGCTCCGGAGGTGGCCCGGCGAGCAGTCTGACCTGGACTGTGCTGTCAGCGAAACCCGTTTCATGAAAGGTCCTGCTGCAGCCGCTGACGGCGGCGTGAGCTTCTCCATCGCGCCCGGTGGGGACGAGTCCCATGACATCAAGTGAAAAGAATACACCCGCCATAAGAGTTTTGTGGTACATACCTGCGTGTCACAGAGGGCAAACGAAATGTACAAGCTGTTCGTTCCAAAGGGTTTTTATTTTTAAGGGCTATCGTTCGCGGGTAATAAAGACGTTAATTTTGTCTTCGTAAAGCAGGAGCAGACCTTTCAGTATCACTTAAACACAGGAGTAGCGTAAGTCTGTAGCACACTTTTCATAACGGTTGGGCATTCCTTCTAGTTGTATCTTCCTGGGAAATTGTCATAAAATCTGCATATTTGCGCTAGGTGGAGGATGGGGAGCCTGTATGCTACTCTCCAAGAAAATGCCACCTGCTTCAGTGTTGCATTATCTGCTTTTAGGCAACACGGTATTTTGGGTGACCATTGTAGTACAACTTTGACGTTCACAAGTACACAAATAAACTAAAAATAAATAGAGTATGAACTCGGGGATTAACTTTTAAATGGGGGTTGGTTGTGGACGGACTTAAATAGTTTTCTGCACTGGTTAAGCTAGCAGAGCTGAGGTAGAAAATGAAATAAAATTCACAGAGAAGGAAGATCAGTAAGAATTTGCAAAAAAAGACACCATGGAGCGTATGTACTAATAATAATGTTTTTCACTGCTTGTCTTGAGAAGCAGTTTTGGAAGACTGTGGTGAAAGACAAAGACATGAAATTGAAATGAGCCATTGATCCAATACTCTTCAGAACGCCTGAATGCTTTTTAGGTTGTTGGTCATCATATTTTAGATGACCATATGACATACCTGAATTAAGGTTCAGAAGGGTAGCTCTAGGTGGGAAGGGGTCATACTCTTGGGAAAACTGCTGTTCTACTGTAACAGCAAGATGAGTTTACAGGAAACGTGCAATTTTTTACTGTGAAAAAGACTGCTTAATTAAAAAATATTGTAAATTTTTCTGTGGAGAAGTACCTTTCACAGAATTTCATCTTTAAGTACTGCAGTTTGTTCATCTCTGAAAAATGTACTGGGGAAACATGAGTTAAGCATGTGTGAGGATTAAGAGTGCCAGACAGAACTACATTAGTAACAAAACTTGTAGTCATTAGAGTTGTGGTTTTTTTAAACTCAAAATTGTTCAGGTTCAGATCCCATGAAGGAACTCATTAACTATGTGTGAAAGTAGGTTACATGCATTAATATATAAATATGATTAAGTTTGTTGGGTTTTGGGTTTTTTTTTTTAAGCTTACTCATCTTTCCTCAGGCTTGCAAGATGTAAAGAACCAAAATACATGTACCTAGTTCTTGTATGGCACAGTAAGAAACGCATTTATATTGCTTACCTTTGCAGAGCCTAACTTTTACCTGCTGTGTATCTCTCTCTTCTTTTTATCGCTCCAGGATCTATCTCTTAGTCCAGCTGGTCTTCACATTGGGTAGAATTGGTCAGGTAGGTTGCCGGTGCTGGAGCATTACGTTTCCAGCTGAAAGTAATGTTTCAGTGGCTCTTTTTGGAGATAATCTCCAGTCTATACCTATGTCTATGGAAGTCCCATTTATTTTGAGTGTTGGTTTTTCAAATAAAATGATCGGTTTAGGTTTCTATATAAAGACTTATTGCAGGAGACTCAATAATTTTATGTCCTTGTAATTTAAGGGTAGATGATTCCAGAGTGTGCTCTGGTACCAGAGGCTGTTACAGTCTCCAGATGCCAGTTGATTTGGGTTGCTCTCATTTGAAAAATTCCGATATAAAGCTCCGAAAAATCCATTAACTAATTTCAGAAGTAAAACTTGGAAGAAAAATGAGTGGATATGTGAAACAGACTTAGCAGTGAAGCAGTGGAAGTATGAGTTGGCGTGGTGTTTTCTGTATCTGGCTGTGTCATTATGTATTGTGGCTGTGGGCAAGTCGGTGGGCGAGTTCAGAAGCTGTGTAGGGTTTGCATGAACGCTTAGTTTAGGGTGTGAGTAGGAAAATAAGTAGGCAAGGACTTTCTGAGGGGGTGGTTGGGTGTGAGCAGAGTCTGTATGTGCTGAAGGATTTGTGCAGCCACAGAGAGGAGCGTTACCTGTTTTTTAGTTTTGCATGGAAGCTGTTTGGTTGACTGGTTATGAGCAGGACACTTGTAAATTATAGTGATGTAGCTTCCCTCTAGTTATTTGGCAACTGGATTATCCGTGCAGCTCAAAAATGGCAGCATCAGCGGGGAGAGGACAAAAGACACTGAAGGGGACGCAGAAACATGCGGAAGTGTTACTGGTGTCACCAGGTCCCATGTGACTTTCTTGCCCATAGGCTAGCTTCTACAAGTACAGAAAAAAAAAAAAGCCTGTTCCACAAATAAATTTTCAGTCTGTGGGACCAGTAAGACTTCTAATTTTTGTGGTAGTTTGATTCTTGAGGTCTTGCCTCAACTGCTTAATGCCAAGTTGCTCGTAGCTCGCTTAGGGCAGTGAGGTCTGGGGTGGTTGTGTGAATTCCTACAGAATTGCCTTATATGTACAGGTTTATCTAATCCCTCTGCGTGCCCCTGAAGCAAATCCTGTCATTTACAAAACACAGAAGTCTTCCTGTATATCTGTAACATTTTGTGGTATGTTCCTGAGCCTGAGAAAAGGAGGATTCCTCAGGAAGAGACTGCCATAGGACAAAGTGTGGTTTGGCTCGAAGTGATGTTGCTGTGCATCCCAGAGAAGTTCAATTTGAGCCAGGTTAGCTCTCAGTTTTCTCTTCTGTAACAAATCAGCCAGAAGCCTGCACTTTTTTTTTTCCGCACTTTTTGTCCTGGCAATTGCCCTAATGTAGATACAATTCTATTGCCCTGCTTTAATTTATGTAGTTTGTGGGCCTAGTGTAAATTATGGTGGCATAAGTGCACTCTTACCAGTATAAACCATGCTTGCACTAGTAAGTTTGGCGTAAGTTGTAGCAGATATCTGCAAACCTTTTATAGGATAGATTTGGTCCAAGTATTCCTGGTATCCTCAGCAGTAGCAGCAGATGTTCTCATCTGAACAGACCTGTCGCTGTCTGGCATGAGTTGTTCCTGGCCAGCTGAAACTTGCAACTCTTAGTATTTTGCTAGTTTACTGTCTGCTTCCCTGTATTGCAGAGAGCATGTGGGAACTACCTTAACAAAGAGGATATTTAAGCTCAAATTCTTAGATGAACTTAATGTTCTTATGCAGGGATTGTGCTGCTGTATTAGAAATTAAGACATTCTTGTTATCTCAGCAAGTTTTGTCTTTGGTTTTCGCGCATCTGTGTGAACAGATTACAGATAGGTGTATGTACTCTATACTGTTCCCCAAGGCTTTTCTAACTTAGTAGTGGGCTGGTAACCATATTTTCATCTTTTTCCAGATGATCATAATATAGCTAAACAAAAATATGTAAAATTAAACTCACGTTATTTTCCATTTACTTGTAAATAGCTGTAAATGGATTTTGGTCAGAAATAACCTGACAGCATTTGCATCTTTTCACTTGTGCTGTTCAACCTTCTGACATCCCTAAAACACTGCAGGCCTTGTAAGACCCTTGCACAGCCACAAAACCGTAACCTCTCTGCCAGTGCCAAAACAGACTTCCACGGAGATGTGGTGGGATGTGTCCCCCATCACTGAACTCCTGTCCTTTCCTCTGCATGCTGGCACTTGGAGCATTTGGAGTTGTCGTGAAATTGTGAGAAGGCAGTCTACTGAGACATCGTCCTTGTGTAAGTGTGTCTGTGAGCATCCCCAGGTGCTGGTGTGAAAAGTGGGACGGGACCTCCGTTCTGCAGCGCACTGAAAAGGTGCCTCTTGGCAGTTTTTGTTCCACTTGTTAGACAATAAATGTTGTAGAGAAGGCAAGGGGGAAGCCAATGTGTGCCAGTAGCTTCTGCTGCTTATTTCCTGATAGCTGTTTGTTTTTTATTGACATTCATAGAGACCTTTTATGGTGTTTTAAAACTTCTTTTCTGTTTGGGAGTAGTACTGAAGTCACGAATACAAGCCACTGCTGAAGCTGGGAGGTACTTGGTTGTCAGGACCCTGTGCTCTCAAGTTCTGGTTTAGCCGAATCACGCTGTGCTTGTGCCAGGGCTTGTTCCCTCTTCACCGGGCGTGCAGAGCAGCGTTGTGGTAACAACTCTATCAAGGAGGGCTCTAAAGCTGTGTCGTCTTCGAGGTTTCTTATGAGAAGTTTGTTTCTGGCAGTCTCCTGGGAACTTTGCAGGCTGCCCTGGCAGGAGGAAGTCAAGAACAAATCAGGCCAGAATTTGGTTCCAGACTTTTAAAGCTGTTTTTTAAACTAGTTAAGGTTTTGTTTTGGTTTTGTTTTTTAAAAAAATGGAACCAAAATGTCACCCGTGATGTTTTAGTGATAACTGAGTTGTAAAGTCTCTGTAACTTTGAGAAGCAATAAATCAAAGTAGTTTCCTTGTCCAGAAACTCTCTGCCTGGCATAACTCAGGAGAAGTGCCTAAAGGCATGTTATGTTAGGATAAGTAGTTGAGGGGCAACAATGATAAAGGTATGTTAAAAGCTTACGGTTTAAAAAGGGGTTTAAAAATCACTATATCAGGCTTGAGTGGGGAGTTGTTAATTATATTCCTGCTCCAACAAGCCCCTAAAGATGGCCTGAAGGGAGGAAGCAGTAAGGCTCTTACCCAGCTCAGAATAGTAAGAAAATACAGTAGGGCTGCTCCTACATGTCAGGCAGAGGGAGAACTGGAAATCAGAGCATCTTGTTTACGCAGGAGAGCTTGAGATGAAATTTCTTGTCCTTTCTTTGTATTTGAAGACGTGCGGTTCATCTGTGTGCCTGATGTAAGAGGCGGGTTGGGGTGGAAGGAGGTGTGGCAGGATGGAGCTGCTTGGGATGTCTGCGTAATTTATACTCTGTAGGTTGCCTTTACACCTGCATTAATTGCCTTGTCTGGCAAAACTTTTTATTAAAAGAACCTGTCTTACTAATAATTTTTCTTACATGCTTTAAAATGTATATTGTGGCTGGAACAGGGCTGCTCTGAAGGTGCTCATGGGTCTGGAGAAACATCTGGAGTTGATGAGTCTGGACTTCTTGATTTGTGTTTTGCTTTCTGTTTTGTTGTTTTGTTTTTTTTTCTTTGAACCTGTTTTGTTTGCACTGGTCTCAGCTGCAGTTACAAAAGGAACTTCATCCTTGTGTGGACCGACAAATAGGAAGAGTAACTAATGGTTTTAAATAATTTGGTTTTTTACTGTCTGTTCAGACTTCCTATTTCATATATTGTACAAAGCTTTCTCTCTGTCCTGGTACTGAGTACCGGTGTAGTGTTACCTATACATAGGGGAGTCTCCAGCCTCGTATTTTTCTCCCATACTGTATCTATGCCACTGTTTAATATTTCTAAGAAAACAAAAAAAAATCACTGGTATGGACAGCTCCGAAATTGCTTGTTGCCTATCAAGGAAGTAGGTTCTTAATACCATGTGGTTAGTGGCTGGTTTTATGTCCTCAGGCACCTTGGTTGTTGGTTTACATCTCCTGAACAACTTTAAGCTGCCTAGTGCTGCTGTTGTTATTGTTTATGGACACGGTTAGTACTCTGAGTTGCAGACTCCTGGCTCTTCCTTCTTGTGCTGGTGAAATCCACACTCCTGGTTCCTTTTTCCTCTTGGCTGTGCCATCACTTTCTGTGATCGTCTTGCAGATCTCCATTTTCCAGCTCCTGGTGTGTCTGGAGTTCTGGTGCCTCTCTTGGTTGGATTCCCAAAGAAACACAGTGCTTGCCGCATCTCCCACGATACTACTCGTGCACTTGTAGCCTTGTCCATTTGACTTTATACTTACCAGAGATTATCAAAATCTTCTGACTCTGATGCTTATTTCTCCCATGTGCTATAACAATAAGTGAGGTATAAAAACACGATTAAACCAAGTTCTCTCAGCAGGTTTAGTGTTTCCCAAATAATGATTTTAGTAAGTCACAGGAATGGTTGGATTATTAGAGGCAGGCTACACAGCATTGCATTTCTTAAATATATTTAATGGCAAGTTTAACAGCATGGTATGGTACTGTACTTGTTCCTTCTAAGAAAACATTTTTAACAAGTTTAAAAGCAGATTTAATTTGAAAGAAGATGTATTTTCAAGTAAGATACAGTTCATTTCTTGGTTTAAAACTGTATTCCAGAAATGTCTTCCTTTGCTTTTCGGAGGAAGTCCTAGTTCCAGAAAACTACCTAATATGTATAACACTGCTGTTTAGCAGAAAGCTAAATTTTCAACTGATGTGGACTGGAAATCTCATGAATTGTCTTATTTAGTGAGTGAACTTGAGTGTCGTGTAGCACAAAAATGGCATAAGTATGACACAGATTTAGTTACTTAAGGAGATGCTTTGATGAGTGTTCCATGCCAGCTAGCCTGCTGCCCATAGAGGAACAGGGATTAGATATTTTTTCCCAGCTTTTAAAAACAAAGAAAGAAAAAAAAAAAAAACCCCAGAGTACCTTTCTAAATCCAATGGCAGGTATTGCTAATACAAGAAGGTACAAAATAGATCTGTGCTTCATGTGAGAAGAGCTGAACAGCCGGCTGCTGAACCAGCTCTACTTGACTACATTCATCGGTCAGGCTGAGCTCCGCTTCACGCTGCGTACAAGGCGCAGGACGTGAACCATCAGTGCCCAGCAGCCAGCTCCTCTGCATTGCTTGTGTTTGACTTGTTTGTAAGCTCAGCTGGTACAGTGGGCTGGTTGGTTTCGAAGTTGGCTAAAAGAAAAAACCCAAAGTAAAGTGAAATGGCAGGTACTTACTGCTGCTGAGAAGCTCCAAGGGTCCATTCTTGGGGACTGTGTTCATCAACTGTGTGTTCTGTCTACTTAGGGCTAACTCGCATGTTTAGGCAAGTTGTACTGGTTAAGGGTAGATTTCCAATTTAGATTACAATCTAGCTCTGGATGAGCTCAGTGTAGTCAGAGTAACTTCAGATTTTCAGGGTAAACAAGCTCTTCATTGAGCGAAGCCTGTGAGCTCTGTACATGTCCCCTGTGCTGCTGCTGAAGGAATTGCTTTGTTCTCTTTCTTATGGGGGGTGGGGTGGTGGGGTGCGGAAAGCCTTACATTTTTTCCTGACTTAAACTTTCCAACAGATGAAAAAATTAAGTTATTCCTAGTTGTTTCTCTTAAACCAAGGAAAGCAACTTCTGCAGGTTTTTGTGCTGAGCTGTTAGGTGGACTGCTTTGCCTTGAGACCTGAAGTTGCAGTTACAGATAATCTTAAGAAGAGAGACGTACGGGAGGCATAGCCAAAATCCTCTGAGAGCTGGCACCCTTTGCAGGGTGTGGTGATGACTGTCTTTCATGTGTGGTGCTAAAGGCCAGGGTGCAACCTCAAAGAAAACCTTCTGATTTGGTTGTAAAATATCCTTTTGGAGGATGGCAGTGGGTGGAGTGAACTGCTGCATCATGTTTTTGTGTCTGACCTGTTTAATAATGTGAGTATTAAGGTTTTTTGCGCGCAGAAAGACCAGTCTTCATGGGAGAAAATGTTGCAGGGATAAAGGCAGACAAATGAAAATACTTCACCATTAAAACGGTCAGTCCTAAGTAGGACTTAATTAGATTTAACATTGAAAGCTTGTACTTGAAAGACTCAAACCTACACAAGGAAGCCCAGATCAGGAGGAGACTAAATTGACCTTATGTTTGCATCAAAAGCAGAATTTTCAAGTTTCCTCCTTAAAAGTACTTGCTTGTCGTTTTTGGGACTGAGTCATCCCTGTGAGCCTGTTTCAGGTTTGGTGCATGTCTTTGCTGGAAGTGTTTGTTGGAGGTGTAACTTCATTTTAAAGTGCTAATGCTCCCTGGAGAAGGCCAAAACACTGGTGCAGGTAAAGGATGTGTCATCAAAACCCAATTTTATTACTCTCTGGTTTGGAAGGATGGCTTTGCTACTCTAATGCTAAGGTCTGCTAGTGTGGCAATATTGGCAAAGCTTGTGTAGGCTAGCCCTTACGGTTAATCTGGAGCAAAGTCATTAATTTGGAAAGACAGCTCCTTTCAAAAAGACAAGTGTTTCCCTCTTGTCTCCTGCAGTTTGGTTCCTGACAGCCTGCTGTGGCTGTGTAAGTAGGTCAGCAAACTGCGTTGTTTGCAGTGTGATGACGTGAGAGCAGGTAAAAGTTTTGTGTTGCAAAGCATCAAAACCAAAGCATCTGTCTTTTGTTTCCCAGATTTTTCAATTGTTGTTCACTGTAAATACCATAAACCTGCTTGCGGTGAATGTGGTCTAGAGCGTGCTCATTTACAAAGGTGGATTCTTGGCAGACAGATGTTTTGTTTACCTGTTTAGGTACCAGTATACCAGTGCTCTAAGGATTAAAGCTTTCCAAGAGTTATACTGTTGTTCTCCTTATAATATATTATGTCACTATCATATCACATATAACACATCGGTTATCTTTTCATAACAGTTTATAAATAAGGCAGAGGTTTTAAAGATAAAAATATTCCCACAGAATTATATCTGACTCAGGAAAGCAAGTGTTATTGGTGATGGCTGAATTCCTTGTTTTGATTTTCATTTTGTTTGTTGTTTTGTTTGTTTGGGATTTCAAAATTATTATTCCCCCCCTTTATATTGTCAACTGTAAAAGGTAGGAAAAACAAGTTTTCATACACATGGACCCTTTCTCAATGTGCTTCTCATGCATCTTAACTGTTCCACAAAAGTGCGCTCACAGGGACTTGGCTGTAATGTTGGAAGTATGACTATGTGTTTTTCTTTGGCTCTTTTAAAATGAGAGGTAAGTTGGAAGATCCATCTTAATTTTAACAGGAACTGTGGACAGTCNTCTCAAATTTATCTGTTGGTTTAGGTTTTTTTTTTTTTTTTTAATTATTCGAATCTGTTTTATGCCATTTGATGTGAATTGTGACTCTTAGCAATATCAACATTTGTTCTTAAGCCCTTGTTTTCATTTTAACGACATACCTTGCTTATATTGTTGCTTACATATACAGAAGCGGTATTGAAATTTTTTTCCTCATTCTGCCTTATGTAGTGTCATTTGAGATGACTCACTAGGATTGTGTTCCTTAAGTGATGTGGAAGAGCAGATTCTAAATTTGTCACACAGGCACACAACATCTAAACACAACATAAACCCAGTTGTTTTTATGCCACTATCTCAAGGTGTAGGATATGCCAAGCAGTTTTCTTGGCCAGGTACAGGGGGTTGGGGTGGATGTTACGCATTTGTGGAACACTGTTTGTGTTACTGGAAGCAATTTCAACTTACAGTGATGATCTTAATTAAAAAATGCAAAACATTGTTTTAAAACATGTATGGAGTCAAGCTGCTCAAAATTAAATTAGTTAAGAAAACAGGATGAAGAAGATGCCTTGTTTTGTTTCCCCCAGCTCTGTAAGTGTCTCAGCTGTGCTCCGCTCCCAGCTAATGGGTTTTCTGGTTGGCTGTGGGGGTTTTATTTCTTTGTAAATCTTGATGTTCTGGCCTTTAATCTGAATTAAGGAAGACTCAGGCAGCCTTTTCTGCTGTGGTTTGGCAGCTTAGAGTGCTTTTAAAGTAATTAGAAATGTTGTCCGGAGTAGGAAGCTCTCACATGCATGTGTTAGAAGCAGCCGTGCTGCAGCTGGGCGCATCTCTGCACCTTGGGTTGCTGATTGCCACTTCCAGCTTTCAGCCACACAAATCATGGGCTGAATAAATCACCGTGGGGAAGAGCATGGTGGAAAGCATCCTCCTTCCTGGGAATCTGGCAGATTGGAAAACCTCTGCTTAACCATAGGTAGAAACGTTTTTTCCTACAGTGGAATTTGATAGAGGACCAGGGTAAATGTTTCACTGCGTGCTGTCCACTCTTGTCTTTCTGAAGTGGGAACAAACATGTTTTGAAACTTTTCTTGTTGTGTCTGTTGCATGTGTTATGACAAGGATGCCCAGACCTCAGTTTGCTAGCGAGGTGTGGGTGCGGGTAAAAGCTGATCGGGGTGATGCAAGAGGAGGCATGGCTCCTTGCCTTCCGCTTACATACCTTCTACTTTTTTCTCCTCCTTCAGCTTTCTTTCCGCATTAGACTCACAGTTTTCTATCATAAACTTTTCCAGCTCCAAACCTGGTTACAATATATCCTTGCATAATTTTTTTCCTGCCCCCTTCCCAAAAGTAGCTGTCCTGCAGTACTTGATGTGATCAATAAGGAGTACCTCCAGCTGCCGTTTGGGAATGGTTCTCCTGTCATAGCTCAGAAATCTTTGTACCAAAATAAATAACCTAGTAGTTTATTAACTAACAAAGTTGTGTGACAGATGGATAACTACAGCTTCTCAGGACAGATGGTAGGAACAAAGCTTAGTCTGAACTGGGATGCATTTGCATAAGGTGAATGTTTGCCTACATACAAGTATCTATAACTTTGAAATCAATTGATTTGTTCTCAAGGTTATTTTTCTGCTTGAGTATGGGCTTGCATCGGTGGCTGGTTTGTTTCTTTTCAGGTGAACAGCTGTTGGTGCCTGGAAAAGTACACAGTAATTAGAACATCTAGCCTGATAAGACCCAAAAACTCTGAACAACACTTTCTTGTTACCAGGAAGCATCAGTCTAAAGTCCTTGCAATGAGGTGATTTAGCTTGGGTGTGTACAGGTGATGCCAAGATGAAAGTTAGTGATACATAGCCGTAGTCCTTTCCCTAATCTCCGCATTAGTGGTGTCATGCAACATGTTTATTATATGCCTTGCATCTGTTATAAGCCCCACAACACGTTGGACTACCCAGGTTCTGTCTAGATCTCGCTGTGTATTTGACCATACCAGCTACTCATAGGTACCCAATAGGTATGAGATCCAGATACCATCTGTCTGCGTATGTCTTCTGGTGAAGGAAGACAGATGCCACAAACCTTCATACGTTTTATGTTAAATTAAAAGAAAACACCATTTCATCCCAGGAAACAAGATTCAGCTTTCATTACAAACCAAGAAACCCAAAACTCGAGCATAGTTGGCATAATTAAAATTGCGGTAGTTTGGATAGATTTGAAAATGTGTGTAAAGAAGCCTTGGCACTGTGTTAGAGTTGCAAATGCATATTTCTATGTGTGTATATGCTCTTTCATTCGTTTGGAGCTTGTAGGTGTGAAAAATGCACATTCCACGTGGGCTTGGACGGCATGAGTTGAGATACATGTTGCATGGTATTGCTTGAGATGTACACTTGGTTTAGAAGTTTTTCAGCTGACAAGTTGCAAATCAATGTCTGCTATTGCAGCATGCGCTTTATTGGAAGTCACATAGACTTCTGTTTAGAGAACAGGCTTAATTTTTCTAATCTCCTTCCAAGTGTTAGGAAATAAACAATTTCCTAATCTATATTATATTGTTGTTGTTACTATTTGTATTATAACTTGTGCTAGGTCCTGTACAAACACAGAGTGCAGCAGCTTAGCTTTAAACCTCGTACAGTCGTACATACGTGTCAGAGTAGCATTATCTCCCAGGGTGTTCTGCTCGCTGGCCATGGGTTTCTTGCAGTGTAGAAAAGCGATGTGAAGACAAGACCACAACTATGATTAACTTCAGGGCTAAAATGACCATATTTATTCACACCTAAAAATCGCTCCTTGTAGACTAGGATTTTATTTGATGTGAGTTGTATCTTATTTTGTGAGGAACTAATTTATTCTGATATGAGTAAGTGAAGGAGAACCTGCCCTTAGCTAAGTCCTGTTTATGTATTTACTTAGTATGAGCGTGGATAGTGGAAGACTTCAACAAACTGGATGCTTTCACCTTAGCAAAGCCACGGCTTTTCACATTGAGAAACTAATTCTATCTAAGAATATATTCAAATGAATATAAAAATGTTTTTAAGGCTTTTATTTTAATGTGCTGTGATATAGATGTACATACCTATATATACACAGAGGCAGTGAAACAAGTTTTCTGGTCTTTATATGATATATTCTTTGTTGCCTAAAGCATGGAAAAAAGGTGTTCAAAACAATCTTTTATTAGCTCTTGTGTCTGTTTTCACTAGGCTGGTGGACATTGCTCCCTTTTGAACACTTAAAGTTGTCTTTCCTGGAAAAAGTGTTTGCACTAATGGATCATAGAAAGCCAAGCTGTCTGCTGTATTATTATTATTATTTCCTCATCTACCCCTCCAGCCCCTTTCCATTCTATTCAAAGGCACATCAAACTGTTCCTGGTATTTTTAAAGAAATTGCTCATAAGTGAAGCGTCCACTGATGTAGATGATTATTTAAAGCTCAGCTGAGCAGCACATGGGCTGTTTCCTCCAACTGTGAGCACACAGTTTGGTTACAGCCAGACATAGCATTAGGTTGATAACATCATAAATTACACAAAATGGTAATGCAATCCAAATATTTGTGCTGCCAGTGTATATTCTGATCACATCTGCTCACTGGAATTATTTTTTTCTTGGTAAAGTGATTTTGTTTTGGTTTGGGGTTTTTTTTCCACCTTTATCAAAGCAAATTCTTATGTTTCATCTGTCAGCAGAGCTGCTGTCCTGTTTGAAGTTCTGACTGAAGTTTTTGAATGCTTGTGATGATGGAGCTGGGAAAAAATTGCTTTGGCTCTTTGAAGCCTTGCAAACTATCCATGGCAAACTTACTTGTTCAGTTTGGAAATGTGATGAGCAATATTAGAGACCATACGTGCATCCTTTTCATGCTAATTCAAGAGAGAGAAATTTCTAATCCTATTGTAAGAGTTTAACTTCTCTGTTAGAGCTAAGTGATCCATAGCTAGCATTGGTTTCTTCAGAAAACTGAGAGCAAGCAATGCCCAGGTTGTGAGCTTTTCTTCTCTCTCTCTTTTTCTCCTCTCTTAGAACAAAATTGAATTATAATCCTCCAAAGGATGATGGCTCAACATACAAGATTGAACTTGAAGGGATATCTGTTGATATCATGAAAGAGATACTAGATTACATCTTCAGTGGGCAGGTATGGTATTAAAAAAAACTAGATGGAAACTGAATTATTTGGCAAAATAACGGGTTTTAACAGTTCTATCCTGAAAGATAAACTTATCAAGGTTTAAAGCTTTGTGGTGAAACTTCCACAAAGTGGTATGTCACACTGGGGCTGTGCATGTGAAGTAGAGGCGGTAGGCTCTGCAGAAGTTGTCTCTGCTTTTCTCATGCCACGGGGGAGCACTCTTTTTAAAAGAGTCATATCCAATGCTTGTATTAAAATTTGCGGCTACCTTCAGTAACCTGCTCTAAAACACACAGTCTTTTAGAGCTGTAAAAGAGAACTGGATTTGATAGCAATAGAGTTTGAGACTCCATCACTGAATATAACAGTACCTCAGGCATCCTCCCTTACTGACCCTCATGCCCACCTCTCTGGCCTCTTGCTGCTGACAGCATGCCCCTTCAGATCTTTGTGCCAGTAGCCTTAGCAGGAATTAATGTTGGTGTGTCCAGTTTATTCAGAACCAGATGGAGGTTGCTGAACGAGTTTTAACTTTTAGCAGAAAAGGGAGATGTGGCTTGAAATTCTCTTCTGGACATGCATTTTAAAAAATTATTTATTAATTGCAACAAAATTCATTCTAGGTTCTCAGATTAGATGAGCAATTTCATGGTTCCCTTCAGGAGCAAAATTCTGCTTGACACCTTCTGTCAAGCAAATGCCTTTCCATCCCTGTATTAATTTATAAACTTGTAGTAGTTGTATCAATTTCTCATAATTTTTGCACTGGCATTAATACTCCATTTTTCGGCCACTGAGAATGAGTGTAATGAATGCGGACATGTCATGAAACAAATGAGTGATAGTAGCTATAACTTCTAAATTAATTCTTGCAGATCAGGCTAAATGAAGAAACTATCCAAGATGTGGTACAGGCAGCTGATCTCCTGCTGCTTACAGACTTAAAAACTCTCTGCTGTGAGTTTTTAGAAGGTTGCATAGCTGCTGAGAACTGTATTGGTATTCGGGACTTTGCACTGCACTATTGTTTGCATCATGTTCACTACCTTGCCTCAGAGTATCTGGAAACTCACTTTCGAGATGTCAGCAGCACAGAGGAATTCTTGGAACTGACTCCTCAAAAACTGAAAGAAGTGCTGTCGATGGAAAAGCTCAATGTTGGAAATGAAAGATACGTCTTTGAAGCGGTGATTAGGTGGATTTCTCATGATTCAGAATCGAGAAAGGTCAGGACATCAAAATGTTTATGTTTTGAATGGGGTCCAGATCAATGTGTTTATTCTAATTGGTGGGAGCTTAAAATGGATACATTTCTTTTGTGGCTAATCTTGCATTTATAGAATTAGTTGCATTTTGCCTGAAGTGCCGACAGTGGTGGTGCAGTAGAAGGGTGAAAGTTGTATTGATGATATATCATCTGCTCTCTTTATTATTTAACAGGCACGAAGTAAAGAATGTACCTTTTTGGCATTTGACGATACAATCTTGTTGTTGTAGAGAGAAAGCAAGCAGCATATTTGTAGTGAAACTTTGAAGACTTGATGCATTTTCTTAATAACATTATGTTACAGATTTTGTTATTACTTCCAAATACCAAAAATACTCTTTCAAGTTTTTGATAGATGCAGGACCATATGTACGTACAAGTGCCTTAGTGCTGTTCTGTAAAGTTTGGGGGATTTTCTGGCACTTACCTCTTTCTGTAGGTTCACATGAAGGATGTCATGTCAGCAGTGTGGGTTTCAGGCTTAGATGCAGCGTACTTACGTGAGCAGATGATGAGCGATCCACTGGTACGGGAGATCGTCAAAGAATGCAACAATATTCCCCTCACGCCGCCCCAGCAGGGAGAGGCGATGCTGGCCTCCTTCAAGCCCCGGGGTTACTCGGAGTGTATAGTGACTGTTGGTGGAGAAGAACGAGTGTAAGTATGAAGTGGCATCACAGGTTGTCACAGCTGGTAAAGTACAAGTGTCTAGCATTCGCAGCACATCTGAAAACAGCTTGCAGAGAATATGTGCACCTAATGGGCTTACTGCTTTATTATTTGAGATTGTTTTTAAGTTGGCCAGACACACCAAAAATACCTTTGTGAGTGATTCAGCAACAAAGAGTTATTTTGTGACAATTTTCTGATATTCAGCATTAGAGTAGGAGGTGTTGCTTGTTCAGTAAGTGGTGGCTGGTTTTGTTTTTAAACTGAGTAGACTTTACTAAGAACAAGCATAGAACGTTGGAGAAACACTTTTCTAATGATCTGAAGAGCATCTATAATAAATCTTAAAAATAATGAACTCATGCTTTAACGGTTTTGTTTGTAAGAGCTGTGTTTCCAAAAAAGTCATTATTGGTACATGTGAGATGCCGGGTGAAAATTCATGTTCCACACAGTAATCCCTTTCTTTTCTTGAGTACCCCCTGCAGTAGAGGGGAGGGTTTTGTCCTGTTTAAATAAGTTTAGCACTTAGATGTTTGCTTTTAATAGAAGTGGAATTAAAATACTCAAATAATATTTTGCAAATCAGTTTGTGGATCGCTTTACTCAGACATTACTAATACTCACTATCAGTTCTTTTTAGTTTGTTCAGAGTTCCTTTGTTAAAAATGTTACAGGCAGATACAATATGAATGAAGTGCATCTGCTTGTTATGTCTCCAGTCTGTACAAAACTCAATTTACACACGTTTGGTTTGGGGGTCTTCTCCTTACCAGGGAAATGCCACGCTTTATGAACAGATATTAAAACATGAACAAGCAAGCTTCAGACACAAGCTGTTAACAGTGAACTTGTAAAACTCTGTCTTGTCTTTCTGTTTTTGTTTGTTCCCTCCCCACCCTGTGTTCAGATCACGGAAACCAACCTCAGTGATGCGGTGTATGTGTCCTCTTTATGATCCCAATAGACAGCTCTGGATTGAACTTGCTCCTATGAGTATTCCAAGGATCAATCATGGAGTATTGTCAGCAGGTAAAGGGGAACTTTGTATTTGTAAAGTCAATATTATGAAAACTAACCAGTGCCTCAAAAACTGCGATACAGCTTATGATAATATTTTTTCTTTAAGATTGACTGCACTGGGGTTATTTCATGCTTCCCCTTTGTCTGCCCAAAACATTACTTGATTCTGTGAAAATCCCTGTCATCTTGAGTGTCTGAAAATCACTATTCCCACAACGTTTTGTGGGAATCTGCTACATCTGTCTCTCCAGGAGTATTACATGTTTTAAGTAAATTCTAGTTGCTGCATCACTGAATATGTTGAAGAGTATCTGCAGGGGTAGACTTGAGTCCAAATATAAGTATGTGCTTTACCTTCTCCAGTCCAGAGTTTGACCTGTGACTGGTCTGAAGCTCCTAGTGAATTCCAGGATACAGCGCACCAGTCACATTGTCTTGCTCGGTATACAGGTGTGAGTCCTGTTTTTAAGATCATGTTACATTTTGTTTTACAGAAGGATTTTTATTTGTGCTCGGTGGTCAGGATGAAAACAAGGGAACGCTAAGCTCTGGAGAGAAATATGATCCAGATACCAATTCATGGAGTTCCTTACCACCAATGAATGAGGCAAGATCACTATCTAACTGTGGGGATTTGAGTTCTGACTTTGGCAAAATATTCCTTTTCTTCTGCAAAATTTTATTCTGAATCTCCAGTCACTTGCATCTTACACATTCAAAATCATGCTGCAGGCTGACTTCTGTTTGTGTCCTGTTGTTATACTTGTGGTCTGATACTGACTGCTGATCTGGAAAAACCAAACAATTCGTGAAGACTAGCTGTAAAGATGAACTACAAAATTTCGGGAATTTCATAATGAATCAGTCATATAGTATACTTAATGTTTTGCGTATACTGGCCTTCTAAAACAAGAGAACTCTTTAAGTGGACAAAGGGATCAGACTGTGCAGAAAAGATGGACAGAGGACGGGCCAACTTACAGAACTTGGCTTGCACAGACATATTTAGGTTTGGTTTGAGTTAACGCTTCCTTCATATTTGCACTCCATCAAAAAGTAACAGTTTATAATTTGTAAACACATATCCTTAATACAGCTGTGTTTTTATCTTCTTAAATCAGCATAGGTTGTTTACTAAGAATTTGTTGTTTGCCACAGGATTTTCCTCATTACAGTCTCTGGTTGGCAAAGGCCTGTAGTTTAGGCCACGTTTGTAGTGGCGATGCATTAAGTTTCCTGCTTACTATGAGTAAGACTGTACTATGCATTATGTTTCCTGTTTACTGTGAGACTGAGGGTAGCTGTGCTCCTACATACAAAATAGAAGAGCTGCCTTTATCATGGATAAGGGGTCTGAGTTCTGCTGCTGTAGAGACCTGAAAGCAACAGCTTCATCATGGAGACGACTACTATGCAAACCGAAATACGGCCAAGCTCTGTTCTTAGATTTATGTGCGTCTCTCTGGCTTTTGCTGCTCTGTCTTTTTTGAATACCCTTTGTTTTGTTTAGTTGAATGA
This sequence comes from Pandion haliaetus, assembly GCA_013401275.1. Classification (NCBI taxonomy): domain Eukaryota; kingdom Metazoa; phylum Chordata; class Aves; order Accipitriformes; family Pandionidae; genus Pandion; species Pandion haliaetus. The sequence goes on along the minus strand of VYZV01028839.1, from coordinate 60,103 downwards.
ATTAATAATCTTACTCTGGAGTTTAGGACTTCACCATTTGAAAAAAAATCAAATCAAAGCATAAAACAGACATAATACCAATATCACCTTGCAGACAGATATGCTGGAAAAAAAGATTGTATTGATTTATTCACAATGGCAGTTATGTTTTGCAATGTTGTACTTTATTGATATTCCTTAGGCACGACATAATTTTGGTGTGGTGGAGATTGATGGAATTCTATATATTCTGGGAGGTGAGGATGGTGAAAGGGAGCTAATCTCTATGGAGAGCTATGATATTTATAGCCGGACCTGGACCAAGCAGCCAGACTTGACCATGGTTAGAAAGGTAAGGACTACTTCATATGTTATTGCATTACTTGTTGTTAAATAGTTAATGCCAACATATATATATATATTTTTTCAACCTTTTGCTTCAAGTAGAAGCTGTAACAAACAGTCTCAAAATGAAATGAGGGAGAGCAGCTTCTTTATTTATATACCAGAACAAAACTGTGGCTGAGAACTTTATGCATGGCATTGTTTGAGAGGTCGTGCAGGCAGCCTAAAGACATACGTGTGTGTATGTGTACATAGTTAGTTTTGAGCTCTCAATACTGTGCATTTGTGTGTAATTTTAGATATACTTTTTCTTTTTTCCACAAGATTGGCTGCTATGCAGCTATGAAGAAGAAAATCTATGCAATGGGTGGAGGCTCCTATGGAAAACTCTTTGAATCTGTTGAGTGTTATGACCCTAGGACTCAGCAGTGGACAGCAATCTGTCCTCTGAAAGAGAGAAGGTGAGTGAAAATGGAAGGGGGGAACGAGATTGCTGCGTACAGCCACCTTTAACGTTCTGATGAGAGGAAGTTGTCCTTTCTTTGATGGATCCCTGAAGATGGCTGTCAGAGGCCCTATGAATTTCACCATGTCTTTCTGAATCAGGGTGGCCTGTAGTTAATGTGGCTGAGTAAAGATAAGCATCCAAGCAATAAACAGGAATTTTGTAGAAATACACTCCTGATGTTATGATTAATACTACCCTGATGCAAAGTGAAAACCAGAAATTGTAGTTAGTTGGAACTTCAGATTTTGATGAGAGATACTTTGCTGTTTTGTTCTTTTACATGGTCTGAATTAAGTGCTTATGATTCATATTCATGACTCATCTTACCTTGTTGAACATTGTGTGTATATAAATTAAAAAATTTGTAAAAAATGGAGAGAGTTGAGAAGGATATATGAAATGGTTTTGATATGTTGCATTTATTATTTTTTTTCTTATTTGGATTCTCAGATTTGGGGCAGTGGCCTGTGGAGTTGCCTCTGAACTTTATGTATTTGGCGGGGTCAGGAGTCGTGATGACAGTCAAGCCAGTGAGATGGTGACGTGCAAATCTGAATTTTATCATGATGAGTTTAAAAGGTAACTAGCTGCAGCTATAAACATAGAAAACACGTGTCTTGCACGCTCGCTTGTTTGTTCCCCCTGCCCTTGCTCCAGCACTTCAAAGCATATTAGATCTGTGCCATGCATCTCTGTTGCTCATTTTACCTTTTATTATCCAGTATGGCTGTTACTAAAGGTCCATCTGCTTCAGTGGCTTGTCCCTCCAAGATACCAAGCCTAAAGCCCTGGGCTACTATGTCAGTCTTGAGTGCCCCTGAACAGGAGAGGCACCCTGATAATACAGGTAGTTTGCCTGGTTCTTCCCTTGCACTCTGCAGTTTCCCCAAGTGCTGGGGACTGCTGCCCCGCACCCGTACTCATGCCCTAGGCTCCTCGTGAGTGCTAATGGAGGAGGGTAACTATGTACAGGGATACTTCTCCATGATCCAGTCCTATCGCCAGGGATTTGCAGCTTAGGGAATTCCTAAGCTAGAGGTAAGAAATTTCATGCATTTTTGTTCCAAGCATTTATAGCTTTTTGAACCCATGTAGGCTTTTGCCATAGTAAAGACACTATGGATGTGTAACATTCCAGAGACACACTGTGCATGGCTAATCTTCTGTTTGTTTGGAATCTGCTTCTGATTACTTCATTTGTTATCTCTTGGCTCTGGTATTGGAATCCACCTTACTACATGTGGTAACTATTCAAAGTGTTAAGTTAGACAGAATTTTGTGTATAGTCACCTTATTCTCCAGTCATAACTGACAAGCTTTGTTTCCTCCAGTGTTTTTTTTTTTTTCTTGGAAATAACTATAAATTGGATGAATCTCTTTTTTTATAAACTAAATTGAAAAAAGACGTTGTGGTCAGATGTTTCAAGGCTTGTTGACACTAGAGGAGATTAACATCTCTGTATTACAAGATCAAGACTGATTTATAACTGTGACCTGTATAAAAGCACACAAAAATAGAATAGTAGATACAAGTTCATTATATAATTTTCTTGGAGATGTGGATGTAAAGAGACTTTAATTTCTGTATGAATAGGTCTTCTGTGTTGTTCAAAGTGATGTCCAAACTAGCTATAATCAAATGAAGGTGGAGAAAAAACATTCTTCAGAGAGGTTATAGGAAGCAGACAGATGAGAGGCTATTGCTGCTGCTGCTCTCTAGCATTTTCTAGCCCCATGGGGGTGTGGGGAAATGCTAGAAGCTGTTTAACTTTTTGGCAAGAGGTCTTTGAAAAGGAAAGAATCCTGGAGAGAAGTGGTCCTTTATCTCCTACTTGCTATTTTTAGTTATTTGCCTGAAATATTTCCAGGCTGATTCTGTTCTTCAAAAGATGGTATATAGTAGCGTGTGATTCCTCACCAGCCACCGTAAACCTCTTTCACTGGTTGATAGAGATTGAGGTTTCATAAAGTGGAGTTTGAAAAATTTCGGAGGTTCTGGGCTAGGTGCTGCAGGTGAGTCCTTGGTGCCACCTGCTGACTGCAGCACAGACGCCTGCCCGGCAGTATTTCTAGTGGGTGTATTTGTGTCTTTGCTTGGTGGCATCCCAGACGTGTTACAAGATACAAGTAAAACTATAGTAAAAATCCAGTTGCTTCAGGTCTTGTTCGAGCACCCCGCGTGCTGTGCTCGTGGCACGAGGGCTGTGCTGGCACAGAGGAAGGTGAGGCAGCAGCAACTCATCTGAGCCTGGAGTTGCTGGAGGAGGCGTGCGTTGAGGGCTGCGGAGAGATTCGGACTTTGCCGTTCTGCTCTGCCACTGCACAGAATTTGAGCTTAGAAATTCAACTCAGCATAAGTTTGCGCTTGCACTGCAGGCGGTTCACAGGCTGTGTGTTTTCCTTTGGAAACGGAGGGCCAGTGAAGACCGGGACGATGGCTCCTTCTGCTTCTAGCGCTGCTAGCTGGGGTTTGCGCCTCCGCTCTCCGTTTGGGAAGGCCCCCCCAGTTCCAGCCCCGGGAGGCAGAAGGGGTGTTACTGGCCAGAAGAGGGTGCAGTGTTACCGCGTTATTATGCTGTGGCAGTCCAGTTTGTGGGGTCTCAGAGTTACCCTGAATTTCGGTACCCGTGGAGTGCTGCATGGGACGGATGCCTTTCAGGGTGGCTGTGGCAGTGACACTGAGACCTGAGTGGTTGTACCTATGTGGAAAAGAGAGAAAACAGCCATAAGGGGACTTCCCTTCAAAATGCAGTTAGCAAATATTTCTGCCTGCCAAATACTGAGACAACATACTTTGTTGTCTGGTAATCTCCTTTGAAGTAGGATTGAATCTGGAAAATTATTGTAATTTCATTATAATAGTGTTTCACAAATATCAAATGAATACCAAATGAAGGCAAGTTGACTCTCTGGGAAACATAAGGGTATTATTTCCTGGGCTGATTCGGAAATAGCAGAAAACAAATCTAAATCACTTTATTTTGAGTGAAGGATGAAAGCTTAAATAATATGCTTCTTTTAAGTCTGTGGAAAACCGTATGCTAAATACCGATGTGTGTGTTTGATTAGTTAAGCAATTCCAGTTGCACTGGGTATCATATGCTCTGCTGTGCATCAGTACTCATGAGTAAAGCATAAGTGATGCTATAGATTTTACCACAGGTGGACAATATCTCTCTCTCTGTTCCTTAGTGCGTAGTTCATGTCATATACACAAAGACTGATTCTTCATCTTAAACGTTACGCAGTTGCTACAAGGTGATTAATTTACCATTCAAAAGTGCATTTATTTCCTCAGCAATGGTTTCCGAGACAAATAAAGGTAATTCGGCCCCTTCTAACCAGCAGCTTCAAAAAGTCATCATGAAGGGTAGGTATAAGCACCTTCAGACTCCACAGCACATACTCATTTTGTAGTTCCAGTGAAGGAATAATACTGGAACTGTCAAAGCTGAAATATCACATTGATAGCGTATGTGTATATTATTGACAGAAGTCCAGAACTGTTGGGTTAAGAGAGGTTTGTGGAAAGGAGGAATATGTTTGCAAGATCATTTAGCAGCAGTGGGTCAAAAGCACAGCATATAAATTCTAGCAGTCTCAAACCAAAACTCATAGTGTTTTTTTAATAGTTACATATCGGTATTGCATACTTCATAATGGGCTACAGACTTTTCCAGCTGTTTTTAAGTAAGTGCAGAACTCCATCATGTCCACTTTCTTTTTGAATGGAAAGAATTTTTGGTACTGTGAGTTCAGCCATCGGATATTGTTCGTTTACAGTGATGTGCAGCAATGCACACGTGTGTGATCTGCATAATTTTTCATATATGCCTCAGCTCTTGTTGCCTGAGAATACAGAGTCTAGCAGCATCCTAGGCATCCAGAGTCCATGAGGATCTGAGTTACGGGTTTTACTTTGTGTATATGTCTATGTACTTAGATCAGTATATAAACTGGCATAATTCTGGCTTGAATTGGATTAAAGGACTGAAGCTTAACTTGTTTAATATTGCTTACTTTGACAGTAACTTACTCCAGAATAACTCACAGTGCAGAGTCTTTCAAAATTGTTATTCTTAACCATGACGCAGACTTTTCTAAAGACTAGGGATATGCTGAGATCTTCATGCTAGCAAAAAAATAAACATTGAGACTCCCATTAAGCTATACTGTATAAACAAGTAATAAAATAAATGAAGTGAGACAGAATACTAGCATACACATGAAATGTGGACAGGATAATGTAGAAAATATTTCTCATATTTGAAGTACTTCTGTAACTGAGATTTTTCAGTTAATAAATGTTTTGTCAGTCCGTATTTAAGTCGTGTGCATGAGTGAATTTAAGTGAACCGAGGATAGAAAATACGCATGTCAGATTGCAGTTTTTTTCAGGATTTAGATTTTTTTTTTCCAGAGGCTATAGATGGAGCTGTGTGTACATCCTGTTTTTAAAATATCGATCAAGCTAAAAATAGACTTAAAAACCCGTGGAAGTGGGAGATGGAGGTGTAAGGGTATCCTTTGCTCAATGATCCAGTGTTGGTCTACTCCATAAAAAGCAGGAAATCTTAACTATGTAGTAAAGACCTTGATGGGTCAGTCTTTCCTTCTACCAGAGTTCATAATTTATAATACTCATTTTTGCATCATGTAGGTGTGTGGAGAGTTGGCTCATGTTTGTACACACTGTTTTGTTTCTTTTCAGTGTGGATATTTGGAAATACTTAATAAAGCACAAACTAGCTTTAGGTTTCTTTGCAAGAGCTGCTGGTGGAGCTCTGTCCTTGAGTATGGCCACTGCTGCCTTTCCCTGGTGGTCTGTAAGTGGGGTAGGCTTTCTTCCTTCTCTTCATGAGCTCCTGGTTCAAAAGCATTATCAAAATTTGCAGGTATTGAGGAGGATAAAAGTGAGAGAGACTCTTTCAGAAGCAATACTTGGTAAAAACTCCTTTAAAATATTCTTTTTGCTACTGGAACATTATAAAAATAAGGAAATGCTTTCAGCAGTAAGTAAGTAGTAAACTAAATAATCTTGTAACGTAGTATGTGTAATTAGGAAGATTCTCCCATTCAGTGTGCACAGGAATTTCATTAAAAGAAAGTGTTTATGCAAATGTAATGAGAAAACTGTTTCTGTATCACATGTTTATTTACTTCCCACTTGGAAATAAAAGTTACCATCCTGCTTGTTAATTACAGCAGTGTGGATGGATTATTTTGTTTATATCACTTTAAGACTGAAAAAACCCAGGATTCCTTCCTCTTTTTTTTAATTTAAGTGGAAGCATATTTCTGTTTCAGAGCAATCATCTCTGTCTATGGTTACAGAGGTACATGCCTTCCTCCCTGCTACTCTCGGATTCGGTTTGAGTAGAGCCATCCCAGGGAAGTACACAAGAGTTTTGTTCCGAGGAGTGTTTTCAAATTGAAAGATGGTGAATTTTTTGTCATTGTGTTTTTTCTATACTGTTCAAACAGCAGGCACAACCCACATAAAGCTGGAGCTTAGTCAAATCCTGATGAAATGTGACCCCTTGCCCTTCCTGTCTTTGTTCCTTCCTAGTTTTAACTGCTAAAGCTGCTGTAAGCGTTCCTGAAAAGTTGTGCTTGTTTTTTAAAGTGTATGTGTTGAGAAAGGTTGAGAATGAATTTTCACAAGCAACTACAGATACTTTAATACTGTCCTTTTGTGGTGCGCAGTAGGAAAATTCTTGGGCCTCACACTGTTGTGGGGTTTTTTTTTTAGTTTCAGCTCTGAAACCCTGAGCGTGTAGTGCAGATAAACCCCTGAAGTTCACATATTTTCCAAGCCCAAACTTGATCAGGAGCTAGACTAAACCCATCTAATTGTTTTTTGCCCTTCCTTAACATGGTCCTCTATTTACTATTTGAAAAAAAAAAAAAAAAAAAAAAAAAAAANAAAAAAAAAAAAAAAAAAAAAAAGAAAGACAGTGCAGTCTTCCCTCTGCATTTCTCTGCCATTTTCTCAGTTTTCATAATTCTAGGTAACTTGGTGCTAAAAAGCAGTGAAAATACTGACTGTGCCCTCTTCCTACAGGAAGGAAAAGAAGCTGATGAAATATGGTGCAAGGTGTTTTGCTCTAACAGAGTTTCTGAATCAGTGTAGAGGACTTCTCCTTTTCTCTGTTCTCAGTTCATCTGTCGTCCTCTGTGACAGCTACAAACCATTCCCTTACTTTCTGCAGAATCTTAGTCCTTCAGTGTATAGCACAGACAAAATAATGGACAGCTAGTCCTTTTGTTTGGCCTTTAAAAATTGATCTCTCTCTCCAAGATAATTGATACGTAGCAGCCTCTCCTTCAGTGCCAGAAGAGAGGCTTACTTACGAATCATAAGTTAAGATAATGCAGAATTTTCAAAGATCAGCAGTATCCGTGGGGATATTTCCTAAATTCTTCTGTCAAATTAACCAGGCATGGCCATGAAAATACATGGTATGCTTTTCAAAGTTTTTTCAAACTTTCCTGTTCTCTGTAAATTATTTAATAAAGGATCTAGGAGCAGTCACCTAAAATAGCATTGATTTGTATGTCTTCAGGGTCTATAAACAGTAACTGCGGCAGCATCTGCAGAAGTGCAGCAGCATTTTGTAGAAATTTGTTTCAGAACCATGGAGAGGATGCTGACAACTCCAGATAAATGGGACATCTTTATAAGCCAGCGCCCTGCTGGGTGATGAGTACATATTTACCTGGTTTCCAAACACTTCAACACGGAAAACTACTTTTCACTTGGTAGAACTATCAGGCTGGCGTAGTGTTGAAATGAGAATATGCTTAAAGTGAACATAGGGGACTTGTAAGGTTATAGTAGGAGTTAGAATGTGATTGAAAAGAGCCTGATACATGATCGGGAAGATCTGTTTCAATTCAGGTAATGGACATTTCTTTCCCCAAATCCCTTAACATTTTGATTTCTAGTCTTCTATCCCTTGTTTAAAGTTAAGCATTGCCAAGTGCTGCTTTCATCTTACTGGACTGGGGATTTCTTGCTGCTGGTAAAGTGCAATTACAGAAGTTAGGGAATTATATAGGGGAAGACACTGCTTAATAATGAGGCCTTGCTATATATATATAGCAATTTGTTATTTCCCCTAGCATGGACTATTAAGACTTACATGCTTTTATGACTACTGATTTTAAGACAAGGCTGCCTAAAATTTTCTCTGTAGGGAAAGTTGACTGGCATAGCTGTTGTAGAAGAGGCTTTCTTAACATGCCTGCTTTCTTCCAGAAGGTCACACTGGGTGGCTGCAAGAAGATAGATTACACAGATGACTGGAGCAATTCTGAAATAAAGTAACTTCAGGATAAAATATCCTGAGCTTCCCAAACAGCAGTACCAATTGCTTTTCCTGGCTAGGAAAAGCCAAGACTGTCCTGAGCTAGACAATGTTCCCAACAGTTTTTACATAACAAATTGACTTGTATACTCTTCTTTGGAGCCAAAGATGGTAGTTGGAAAAAGAACCTGGAATTCTTTTAAGGTGCTCAGTAAAAATTGCATACCATTTTTTTTTAATTATTATTTTTACAGGTGGATTTATCTAAATGACCAGAACCTATGTATCCCAACTAGTTCTTCCTTCGTGTATGGAGCTGTGCCCATTGGAGCCAGCATATATGTGATTGGAGATCTCGATACAGGTCAGAATTAGAACTTATAACCTCCTGTTGCTTGTCTTCTTCCAGTCTTTTAAATAAATGGCACTAATGAGACTGAATTTTTTAGAATAAAAGGCTGGGACTATGTTCTCTTAAGTTACTGTTGGCTTTGGGGGAATTATGTTGGACATACAGAAACGTACAGGTTGGTTTTGTACATTGGAGCTCTTCAGAAACAAATTCAGTGCTATAAGCATTTGGTTGATTAGCAGTTTGAAGGTCAGAAGAGATCAAGACTTAAGAGTATGTTACTGCGTTTGTCTGAACGTAAGGAAAAATGTTAGTGCCTGAGGTTGTTTCTCCCATCTTTGCAGCTTTAAGCAGGTGGTTCTGCATTTTGGGGACATTGTCCAGTGGTTCATATAGATGTGATAGTGGCTCTTGGCTCTAAATCCCAACCAAATAAATGTGTACTAACAAACATATTCAGTACTCAGCTTTCAGCATCTGGCCACATACTGTAAAAAACATTTGGAAGACTACATGGCCATACGTATATATTTCGGTGTGTAACAGGGCTTTCTACAAAATATAAAAGAGTAAAATTCGAAATGTGCTGGGTTTAAGTAGATAAGAAATATCATAGTAGTTTCCTTTTGACAGTAATATCAACCATACCTCCAGAAATTGATTTGTGTTTCTGTGCACGCTCTCATTCACTTATTTGCCCTATTAGAGGTTAAATGTGGCGATAGCTACAGTATGTTTTAAGCATTTTATCTTTTTTTTGTGAATGTGTGAATTCAGGTACAAATTATGACTATGTTAGAGAATTTAAAAGAAGCACGGGAACCTGGCAGCGCACTAAACCACTATTTCCATCGGACCTCCGCCGTACTGGCTGTGCAGCTTTGCGGATCGCAAACTGCAAGCTCTTTCGACTGCAGCTTCAACAAGGATTATTCCGCATTCGCGTACCTTCTCCGTGATCTGTATGCTGACAGTGGAGGAGACCGGAAGAATTCTGCGCAGTCCACCATAATATAGCTCTATATAAAGGAAAAGCTGAGAAATTACAGCTGAAAATTACACTGTATGCTGTGCTTTGGTATGGTAACTGTTTTTGTTTTAAATGCTTAAAAAGCTTGAGTCTCAGTTCTTGTTTCGGGAACAAATAACTTAAGTATACCTTAAAAAGAAGAGAGGGGGGAAAATAAAAGGGGGGGGATCAAGGAAACACCTTCAATCGTAATCATTTGGAGTTTAAACCGTATTATTGGAGGAGGTTTTTTGTGTCTGAAACTGGTGGGAATTGGTATTCCTTTGGCAAAGTTTATTGAAAAGCAGCAAAGATTTAAGATGTGTTTCCCCTGAGGGGAACTGATAAGAATAAATGTGCTATCTTGGACTAGATAGCTATAATACACAGAAGCTATATGATAACCAGCCTCCCTGGTGCACTGCAAAGACTGTTGTTTGACCGTAATGCCATAGGAGATGTTGGTTGTTGCACCTTTTATTTCTAGTCCTTCCTCAAAAGTTAAGGTCTGTGCCTAAAAATGGTGGAGGTGTGTACATATGGTTTTTCATTCATTTGCAATGTTTTCATTCTTACAAATATTTTTAATATATTTGAAATGGACTAATCTGAAATGGATACAGTATACTACAGAGAAGTAAACTGTTTTTTCTACGCTGTCATTTGAATAGCCTGATGAACTGGTGTATGGATGGGTGGTGTGTGTTTCTGTGTGGGCTTTGGTGGCTTTCCTTGAAGTAAAAAGGGAAACGGTGTTTGGAACGGTTAATGATGATTGCTGCTTTTGGTAAAAGACAACAAAACTTGACAAATTAAAGAAGATAGGTTGTGTTCCTTTTTACTTCAGATTGCTTGCAAACTAGATGGTTTTTAAGACTGAGGATTATAGAAAGGTGAATTTTATCTCTGTTAGAACAAAGGTGAAATATGACAAGGCTATATTTGTTTTGCAGAAAACGTGATTTTTGGACAGAGTTAAGGAAAATTTATACAGCGACTTTAAATTGGGATCAAAAGTTGGTTTACTAATGATTTCCATGCTAAGGTACAGTCTTGTTTACTACTGTCTTGACTTTGAAAGCTGGTGTGGTTTAGTGAAGAATTTTAGTATCTTGAATTTTATTTCTTACTAAATCTTGTTCACATCAGTAGTGATATTTAATTGACCTTTTTTTGTACTCGAGATCAGCTGGTAGAACACTTTTACCTCAATTTTTTATTTCATTATTGTTGTGATGGGTGGGACGTAACCTGTATTTATTTAAAAGTAATAAAATGAGAGAGATGGAAATAGAAATAAGATCTCCTGCCCTTCTGAAAAAGAAACTTTGTATAACCAGTATTATAACTACATACAATACTTTCCACTCTGCAACTTTGTGGACCTCAGACAAGCCAATTTCTGCCCTCAGTTGTGTTTAGTGTAAACCTTCATCATCTTTAGTGAATCATCTTAGATATGCTGAAATACAATCCCAAACTAGTACAAAATAGTTATATTTCACTAAATATCCCTTGAAGAGACATTCGAAACTTACTTGTGCTCAGTCCTTCCATAGCGCTCACGTGTGGTTGGAATTACTCTGATTCTGAGCAAGGGATGGGGGGAAGGGGGCGGGGAAAAACGGGCAGCAGCCAATCCATTGACCATTATTTATTTTTTTATTTTTTACAATGCTGAAGTGCTGCAAAACTTGAACTAGATACATCAATTTTCTGACCTATATTAGTTGGCATATTAAAAAGTTTATATATTTATGCATTGCAGTAAACGTGGTATGTGTGTGTGTATATGTATGTCTTTAGATTTTAAATTTATATGTAATGCTTTACTACAGAAATGTGAACCACTATTTCCATCCTTGGCTGTCTTGTGAAATAAATCAAGTGCTGTTAGTTTATCTGTAAAACTTCCCTTTTTTGAAAATCTTACATTGTTCAATTTTTTTTTCTTAGACAAAGTGCCAAGATCCCATGTTCAAAAGTGATGAATGTTCTTAAGTATCTACTTCACTTTTGAGCTCAGTTTTCTAAGTGGCTTAGAAAACTTCAGAAAATATTATTCAGAATATTGCAGGCTGCTATCTCTTGAGTCCCTGTAGCTTCCCAGTATACTTCAGGGCATTCAGCATCCAGAAAACCTAAATAAGTGCACATAATAAATCTAAATCATATATACTCTAGCAGTGTTTTGCAGTTAAAGTTATTGAACCAAATGTTTACACTTAAAGTAGGATTAACAGTAGGTATTGTTACTTTTTTTTTTTTTTAATAAATAAAAGAAACACATCTACTGGTAATTGGAGCGTGTTGCGAATGCACTTGGTGAGATTTGACCAAGAAGTTTAAGCCTCTTCACCCGAAACAGTTACAAACTTAATTTCTTAGCAGCTTGTACTCCTGACACTTTCTGTGCGGTTGGCGGCCAGGGACCCAGTCTCTAGAGACATCTCCTGGAGTTTCGGGTCCATGCTCAAGCCGAAGATTTAAGCACTCCCAAGACCTCAAAACTGGCTTCCTTGGCCTTGCTTCCAGGGGGGGTGGGGGTCAGTCCCCATCTGCGTTGTCTGCGGGGCCGATCCAGGAGATGTTCTACCCTCTGTTTGTGTGTAGAAGGGAAGGGATGCATCTTTCAGGATCTGACTTGGGTCTGTCTGTCCAGTTCTGATCTGCAAGGCTGGTGACGAGCGCGTCTCTTGGGCTGTGCAATAACCAGGTTTGATTGCCTCCCAGTCTGGAGCAAGGCTTTGAAGCCAAGTCTCTTCCTTTCTCCAGGGATTGCCTGATTGTACAGGTGTTGGTGTATGAGAGGGGTAGCTGACCACTGGCTTGTCTTGGGAAAGAGATGGTCGACTTCAGCAGAGGAGGGAGGCTTTGACAGCAGAGGTGCTGAGAGGAGGGAGGTCACCAGTTTCCTGAGCATATTGGAATGTGTGAACAGCTGTAGATTGAACTGGGTTCACTGGTACATGCCACCACCCCAGCGCTTTCCTGGTGGCTGCGTACCCCTGCATATGATGGCTGAACCACATGGGAAGCAACTCACGAACTTTCTCAGTTTGCAATTCAGGGGTTTTAGGTGGTTTGGCAGTTTAGAAACTTAAGTTGTCCTTGCTTGGTGTGGTACCCTTGATTCCTTCCAGCTTGTGAATCAGCACCCAAATTCAGCCGGTTCCCCCACAAGTGACTTTCTGAATTATTTTCTTAGCCAGCTGTCTGTGCAGTCTTGCTGACTTCCAAGCATCAGGTTTGTAGGCACCTTCCTTACTGATTTACCAAACTGGGTGCCTCGCTGGGGTTGTGAGTTCGTCACAGCACTGAAATACTGATGTTTTGAGACCAACGTCTGTATCACTGAAAAGTGCCGCCAGCTCGGTGCCCACCACACCTCGGATCAGGGCTCTGTCCTTGGGCGTGGGTCTTGGGTGGTTGCATCCTGAGTCAAGCTCAGCACAATCCCAAACGAGGACTGGCTGGGTCACGATGCAGGCTTGAGTGACTTGGGTTAGGCCTCTGTGTCCTTTCCTTCCCCCTGCTGTAGAATTGGACAAACCCCAGCCATCGTAATCAGAAAATCACCAAATACGGGGTAGGGGTTGTGGAAGATGGGAACAGCGGTAGCTTTTTTCTATTGTCGCTCCATCTCTTACCACAGTTCCCCCCTAAAAAGTTTCCCCTTCCTTTTTCCATGCACTGCAGGTTGCTTTTGGAAAAATTCTGGAATTGCTAATTTAAGGGTGAAATCAAAACTTTGAGTGTACAAGTGGAGAAAAAAAAGATAATGCCATAAGCACACAACGGTGTCCTCTGTGCTTGTTTTATGCAGGTAGTCTTGGGGCTGCTCTGCACAGCAGAAAGAGTGATTACAGAACCAAAGGTGTAAAGTGCTGTTGCTCTCGTAAAATAAATCTCTTGGGTTTCTTAGAGAGGCACACACCTGGCCTTGTGAGATGCTCATGTTCCTAAAGAGTCAGCGTTGGATTTCAAATTCTCATCCTTTCTGTTTTTATAACCTGAAAAAGAGGCATCCTGAAGAGGTCTGCCTGTCCTCAAATATTTTATCAGCTATTCCTTAGATTTTAGTTATTGTGAAAGTGCTGTATCAACTCAGCTGTCCCTGGTCAAGTGACTTTCCGTAGCTTTGAGGGTACCTCATTCAATTTAAGAAGGCAAATTAATATGAGATTACGCAAAGGGATAGTGGTGAATCTAAAAACAAAGGCGAATTTGGAAAATCAGCTCACTAATAACTGTGGGCAAGCTGTATCCCTTTTGCTTTTGACTGCACAAAACTTGCACATCACACAGCCTGCCTTCTGAAGCAGAGTACTTGCTGAAAATAGGAGTTCTGTCATCAAAGCTACTGAAGCACCTGGCTTGCTTTATAAACTCCCCTTCCAGAAAACACCAGGCAGCTTAATTTCTTTTTTGCAATACTTCTTGTGCCTGCACGACTTGGTAAATGCACAAGTACAGAAGTGAGGGGTTTAGGGAACATTTTCCCCTGTTTGAACTGCAGTTTCTCTGGTTGGTTCCATAAATACTGTGGCCATACAGCCTGCATGGGTTTTGGTAACACGCATGTGCCATGCAAAGTGCAGGATGCAATAACAAGTGCAAGTAGTTACAAGTGCCAAACTTTTGGTTTCCTCTGTATATAACAACAATTCAACTGTTCTATTAAAATACAGAGATGTTTAAAATTCACTGTGTTCCAAAAAAGAGCAGTGGTTCTTTTTTTCTTTTTTTTAAATGAATGTTATTTAAAACACTGTAAATCTTTACTTTTTTTTAATACTGTTCTGCAAGTTTGTGTTACTCTTCACAGCTGCCTTGAGACATCACTCCATGTGATGCATATGGACACTTTGCTCTTTATTAGAGCACTAGTGCCATGTAAGTATATAATAAATGGCAGCTGACAACAGGTTTTAGTATTTAAAATTATAAATATTTAGACAAAGTGCAATTTCTTTGAATTAATCTTATCTGCAGAAGGAAAGCTGTGTCTCAGGAGGTGTGACTAGACCCAGGGACACAGGCACACTGAAGATTGTAACCAAGGTATGTTTTGGTGCCATTGACAGCAGTGCTTTCCAAGGAGTTATATTTAGTTTGGGGTGTGGATCCCTTCTGCCTCTAATGTTAGCATCAACGTTTTGGGGTTTGTGTTCTCTTAACTCTTGGGAGTACTTAAAACAGCTTCTTCAGGTGGGTGGGAGGGGTGTTAATTATATACATATTTGTTTTGCAGTTAGAAGCCACTATTTCCATCTTAACTTGGAGTATTTCCTTTTACTGTTATGGAACAAGTACAGGCCTGCATTTCAGTCATCAGTGCTGTAGCCTTTTGACATTTGCCATTTTCTGTTGCTCTTCCTTGTTTGTTGTGGAGTTGAGAGCTGCGTCAGTAGGGTCTGTGTTTCCGTGGTACACTACTTGTGAAAGAAAAGTAAGGAGATCTGTCTGAGCACTTAAGACTGGGAAGGTGAGCCAGTAAAAGCTGACTTGGAGGTATTGCTGTAAAGCCAGTAAGATTTGGGTGAAGCACCACTCATTTTCTGTAGGGCTCACATCCGTGTGCTCTGACGTTTATTGACAGGTTGGGTACCTGCTCTCCACAATTCCTGTGGTTTTGGTTGGGTTTTTTTTCTGGGAAATTTTTCACTGTAGGAAGGCTTGCAGCCAGGCTTTAAGGTGACATCTCTGATCAGCCATGCCCTGTGTGACTTTGTAATCTAACTGCTGTTCTGCTCCAGTAATCAATTCTTTCAAAATTTTGATTAACAGGTCAGCTAAAAGAATAGACTAAACCCAGTTGAAGTGCTTAACTAGATAAACACCTGCTAAAAAGGATTAAGGGTAATAGGAGAATTCAACTATAAACTGCTACCAACAGGTGATTATGTTGTAAATTTGTTGGTGATACAAAATCTTTAAAGATATTTTAAAGTAAGTGGCTTATTCTAGCTACCAGCTTATTAGTTATAAAAATAATTAAAATACATTAAGGATTTGTTTAGAATAATATTTGAAGGTTACTTCAACTAATCTATTGAAGTGTCTTGAAAAGCAAGCTGGAAGATTGGAACTTTTCAATGTAAAAGGCTAAATCTTGTTGCCCAGTATTTTTGCAGGGTTTCATGTGAATAATGAACACCTGCCAGAGCTCATCAGTAAATGAACATACTCAATGCCATTGCCTACCTATGCCCTTGAATTTTCATAATGAAATGAGGCTATACGAAGCCCTTGTAAAAGCTGACGGATCTGATTACAGTAATAGGATAGAAAGAAGCATCCCCAGTGTAAGTAACATTATTTTATTGATAAAACATGAGAATGTAATTTTATTTTTTTTAAATACTAGGTGCTTTTGAATCACCACCTAATGCCCTTGACTTTTTTTTTCCTTTACCTCTCCTCCTTCCTTTCTTTTCAGTTAATGCTAAGACATCCTCTCTTTTTGTCAAGGGCAAGTTTCTTTCATCTGTAGTTCTAAACCCAGTGAGAGCCTGAAAGATACCATTTAAGCCGGCTGTATGGTGGGCTGCTTTTACAAGTATAATTTCTGTGCATTCTGCTAGCATGCTGCTGCCTCCACTAATTTCAGAATAGAAAAAAACCTGTGGAACAGTATTGCACCTGATGAAAGCAGGAGCCGTTTTGGAAAGTCTTAAATTTCAGTATGCGATAGGCAGCATGCTACGAAAACCTTATCCCTGGCTGTTATTGAGATTCTCACCTTAATGATTTCACATGCTAAAGCTTTGGCTAGGCAGCATCTGTTCTATTAATTTACACTTGATAGCAGGAAAGCATTATCATCCTTGTTGCTTGTTTCATTATTTTTAGGTCTTAAAAAGCAAAGTCTGCTTAATTATTAAAGTAAACCAGTATACTGGGGTATCTGGCAAGGTGGTCAAGTCGAACAGAGCTGATGTTCTTTAAAGCTCTTGTTAAAGTTTCTTTCTGAAGGGAAGCCAAGGAGTACCTTCCTAAGAAACACTTTAAAACTCTTTCAGAAATGGTCTTAAACTAGTCCAAAGGACTCTTCTGGATTCCTTAGAGAAACCCGGATCTCTTCTAGCTTTTGTTTGCTTGGGGAAACAGCTGCTAAGTCAATTTCAAGCCTTTTTTTTTTTCTCCCTGACTTCCAAAACCTAATGATTTGCTGCTTGTAATTGAAACTTTTTTGTATTTAAGGGTCTGAGACTGTATTTTGCAACGTATGGTGAGTATTCTGTCGTATCTTAGTTTAATCGATGTAAATAGCAAGCTATGTTCTGGTGGACTCCTAGAAAGTAGCTTTACGGTGTTAAGGGGGGAGGAAAAGTATCAGTAAAACAAGATTCTCCTCATACTGCACATGGCCTTGCTGTGTGTATCTGATGGGGCAAGAGGCTGTTTTTGGCACAGAGCTCATGTAACTGCCACCCCTTGCTGCCCTCGGTGTTTGGGAACAAGGCTGGGACGTTGCCCAGCTGCAGACGTGTCGAGTGCCAGAGAGGACTCGAGGCTGCGGCTGGCTGAGAATTGAC
This sequence comes from Pandion haliaetus, assembly GCA_013401275.1. NCBI lineage: Eukaryota > Metazoa > Chordata > Aves > Accipitriformes > Pandionidae > Pandion > Pandion haliaetus. The sequence goes on along the minus strand of VYZV01028839.1, from coordinate 43,059 downwards.
CCCCAAAGCCCTGTCAAACCAACAGATGCAGATTCCTGGGCATACCCCATCCATAATGCTGCTTTCTGGTCTCAGTTGTTTTGTCTTTTGCTCTTACTAACAGGATTTTGCTTTCACTCTTGCCCCAAGTTTACTTCTGAATGCATTGCTTTTGCCCACGATCGCCAGGAAGAGCTCCTGTGGGTGGGAGGATGTCCACACAAACTTGATCTCTCTGTGCACTGGCTTTTTGCGCATCTCTGCATCCTATAACTCCACTCGGTGTATGTGGGGAGAGTGCTTAATACACGATGAAATGACTTTTCATCAAGCTTGTAAAACTAATGTCAGCAGGTTAGAGATCACCTGAACATCTGTAAGCAGTCCTGTAGGTAGAACATGTGTGGCCCACTCCCGTGTATTCGCGTTACTTGTGGCTGGAAGTCTGCCACCTTGTTCGTGGGGAAAAGCCCCCATTCCCAGCTACCTCATTTTTTTTTCTTTGCACTTTGTCAAATCTTTTTTGTTTTGTTTTGTTTTAAATTGCGTTTTGTCCTTCAATAAAAAACTAAAAGCAGACAGGAAGCAGGGCAGAATGATGCCGTTGACCAAGGACAGTTTAATTTCATTTTAAATGCATGTTTCTGTACAAAAAGACCAAGGTTGACCTGCATCTGCTGTAAAAAGTAAATAAAAATTTGTATTACTTGAAAGTAACTATTATACTTGTAAATGAGGGAAGCAATTGAAAGACTGTCCTGACAATTTTTAAGTAGGAAAAGATCTGTTCAAAAAATAGAAGTCTCTGCTCTCCTGAGGACAGATCAGACAGTTTTCTCTCTGCCTGTACTCTGTACTGTTTTGCCTGTGAACTTGATCCATTATCTCAACAGAGAGATTCACTGATTTTTCTGTAATGTCTAATCTGGATTTTTTTTTCCATGGGGTTCCCCATTTACTCACCTACAGAGGAAAAGCTGTCCAAATAAATACCGACTTTCCGTACCTGAGATTATGTATTTGCCCATTTCTTTGGGATCTTCAAGTATGCAGGGTTTTGCTTAGCTTGGAGAATTAAAAAAAAAAACCTGTGTTTTCTTCTGCTTCTAAAGGTGCTATTTTGACTTATTTTTTAATTCCTTACACTGTGCTTGACTTCTTAAAGTACCAATGTAAGCTGATAATCAGCTTGTGTTTGTTCTCTGGGGGTTTTGGTGGGTTTTTGGGTGGTTGGTTTTTTTTTTCCGACTATTCAGCCCTTTTTTTAAAGAACATCTCTTTTCATAAAGACAGCTTCCAAACTGTCAAAGGCCTTAATAATACGAAAAGTGATGGGGAAAAGCTGCCTTTTTTCTTTCTTTACAAAGGCAAACCCAAGAAATGCTTCACAGGGAACATTTTCCTCTAAAATTTTAAGTAGTAGCTCGTATTAACTTTGAAAGAAATGTAGCAAACATTTTACTGGCCATGCACAAATAGTAGGGATAGAACAAGGAGCTATTCATGTCTCTGCAGACTGTACCAATTAGCTGCTAATTCCAGAGCCTTCTATTGGCATCATAGTGGCTATTCCGTCAATAGTAATCTTCTTGGGCTCGGTCCCAGGACGTGGCTGTGTGTTGTTCCCTGTGTGTCTGGGACACGCTGACCTGTGCGGCTGTCGGAGCACCTGGACCTTGGGCCGGGGAGAGGTTTTGCCCCAGACCTCATCTGTTCAGCCCTTGTTTGAGGCATGCATGAGGCTGGTGAGGTCTGTTCACCCCAGAGGGTTTAGCCGCCCTGTGCCACGGGCGGTCAGGAGGTAGAAGGAGGGAAGCTACCAACTGCTGCCATCGCTGGAGTGACGTTGTCATCTTGGTGGGTCTGAGCAGAAGGCTCTTGTAGGCACAAGCCTTGGAGTAGCGAGCTAAATTTTCATCCTGCATAGGAACTTTGTTGTCATCCTTATTGTGCTGCCTTTGGTTTTGTTTAACCTGTATCGTCAGTTCAGTTTAGGGATTTGGTGACTTAACGTTGCTAAAAGTTTTCCGTTCTGTGGAGGACATAAAAAAATCATACTCCTGCCCTGTCTGAAGCAGCAGGAGGGATGAGGGGGTTCCTGTTTGAACCTGTCCTATCTCCAGACATCAGGTTACTGCCTTTTTGTAGCCTTCACAGTCCCAGTGATGTAGCATTTCTCAGTCTTGTGAATCTAAGAGCCCTTTAGCCTTTTGAAGAGTCCAGAGGCTGCCTTGTCATTCTCCTACTTCAAATGTTGGGTGCTGACCTCTGAAGCATCCTAACTCATCCAGACTGTCGTTGTCCAGGAACCATGGGCTGGTGGCCTTCACGAGGAGTGTCTGCATTACCTGCAGCACTGTCTGAAAAACAGCCAATAAATGAGGGACCGTGGAGAACCCTACCGAGCTTGCAAATCCTTGATCCTCTTATTTTAGGGAAGGCTGAAGAACAGCACTGTGCATTGCCAGGCCTGTGCACAGAGTCAGCCTTGCAGCTGCGCCCTGGCTGCGTGGGTGAGGATGAGTCTACCCTGTCCCTTACACGAGGGTAAGATACAAAGGTTTATGGGCTGAGTCTTATAGGAGATCTAATACTTTGCATTTGTTGTATTTAAATCTGAAAATATTGAAGGCTCTGGAACTATTTCTGCAGGGAGGAACAGCAAGATTTGGCCTAAATAACTGGGGAGCTCCTAGCCACCTGGTTTTCCCCTCCACTTTTTGTTTGAGAAAACAGAAGTGTGTAACTTGCTTCCCAGTTTGTATGCTTACTGTTTTATAATCTGAAGTAGGAGCCTGACAAGCTGAGATTTGTTTTAATTTTGCCTTCAAAAGGAAAAAGCAAAATTTCTTCAGATTAGATGCTCTACCTTCAGAGCTTTCCCTCTGTAAACCATGTTTATTGAGTACCATGAATCTTGTAGGATTGGGCTAAAGAATTGAAATACATATTATATGAATGATGACTAATACATTTAGTCTGACTTTGTACTGTACAAATACTCTATTTTAGCTTAAGAGAATGAAATAACAACTACATTGGTTAGTCCAGTTATGATACCTGTATTCCATAAGCCAAGTAATAGGAGGGTGTTGGAATATAATGCCACATTGCTGCTGCTCTTGTAAAGGCTCAGCATTCTGTCAAATCTAAGATCTTGATAATTACCAGGCTATTGTCAGAATATATTGCTGCTTTTTCTACAAAAAATACGTCCGTGTGGTAGAAACACTCACCTGGTCTTGTTTACCATCGGTGGCATGCAGCTTGACAGCAAGGTTTATTCCAATCATCCAGCTGTTGTACTTTGACTTCTCTTTTACAGATGTGTTTACTGTTAACAGGCTTTTTATGTGTGTGTGTTTTCTGTGGGTCTTTTTGTGCTTTGTGTGGGAGTGGAGGTTTTGCTTTTATTTGTTTATGTGCCCACCCCAAAAAATCTTCCTGTGTTGTTTTAGAAATGAATTAATGAATCACTTGGGGCCAGGCTTTGGAATGCTCTGACCTGAGTATGTTGAGTTACTTCTGTTAAAAACAGGGAAAAATAAGATGCAAATGCTCTTTGGCCTCAAACTATGCAATATCGCGCACTAAAGAGCTGAATTCCTTGTGATACAGAAGACACGCAGCTCTTGTGTCCTTCCAAATCCAGTCCTTGGTCCAAGGTTAGGAGAACTTGTACTCAATGGCTGCCCAAGAATCTTGCATCCAAATCAACTCTTCTTCACCGTTTTCCTCCTTCCCCGGTGCCTCGCCCCTCAGTTTATTAGGTGTTTTGACTCTGAATGATGTGCTGTCAAAGTGTATCCCTCCTGTCAGTCTCTATTGTTGTCGATTGGAGCTTGTCTTGTAAACCCACCAGGGTGGCTTACCTGCTGGAGTAGGCTAGGGGCCGCCTCACGACATTTGCACCTCTTTACTCTAGAGCATGTCAGGCATTTTGGGTTTGCCATGCCCCTCCAGGTAGATGTAGGTCTTGCTTTTATGTTCCTGTGTTGTTCAGTTGTGGGTCTGGTGCTTACAGTAAAGAATACCTGTGACGTCTCAAATCCAGTCCAAGTAAGTTTTCATTTCCACCACTTGTGCTTGTGCATGTGTGTATGTGAGTTTGATTTTGCTGCTTCCGTGGCAATTCAGGGATAAATGCCCATGTGGTCAGGACTGCTGGTAAAGGTTCTTTGTTCTTCTGTTGCTTCATTTTTCTAGTGAAGTCTGTTCCTTGCGTTCCTCTTCTTCACCCTATTAAATACTAATAAAACCGGTACACTGTTTTCCCCTGCTCTACATCCTGTGAGTAGCTCTTCTCTACCAGTTGATCACATCTTCACACCTTTACATGCACTCTTCTGAGTAGTTTGCCTACATTTGTCATTTACTTACCCCACCTTGTACCTCATACTGTTCCTCCTAACTCCATTTACTATTTCGTCTTTCTTTAATTCAGGTTAACCTTGATTTCTTTCTGATTTCAAAAAGGGGTTTCAGTGCATGACACGGGAGACAAACAGAAAATCTCTCTGCAGATGTCTGTGTATATTGATTCCCTCCCCAGCACAAACAGTGTAAGGGGTTCAGCCTACTCCATTCCTAACCCCAGGTTTTTCTTAGTGCTAAGCAGAACAAAGTCTGAAGGTGTTTCTTATTTCTTTCATTAATTGAAAATATTTGGAGATTTTCTTCTTCGGAAGTAGCCACTGCAGATGAGCAGCTGGCATGCAAGAGGGTTGTTATGCTTCCATATTCAGTATTTTTAATTGAGGAACAAATAATTTATTTTGGGGAAAAATGTAAATTTTTTTGTATTTGTATGTCAAAGTGGCCTTTATAGGAAAAGCACATAAAATATTTAGATTAAAATTGCTTAGTTGTGTAATTTTAGTGGGGATTTTTGTATTGACAGGGTTTCTATGCATTTTTCAAAATATACTTGCTGTTTTGTGTTGGAATTATTGGTAATATTTTTAAAAACGTGTATTACCACATTTTCCATGGTTGATCCCTTTATTATCATTCCTTTTGAATACTACAAAGATTTTAATTAACCCTGTAAATTAATTTTCCCCCACAAATATTTGCATTAAGTCAATATGATGAGTTATAGCATGGGTATGTAACTTTAAGGGAATAAGCCTAGTAGTGTAGCTTAATTATGGAGGGATCTTTTTGGAGAAGGGCAGTACGCAGTGTTTCAATTGCACTTAAAAGACTAAATTAACAAATTAAGTTTTTGCTGTACCTCACTGGGATTTTTAAACTGTTTCCATCCTGTATTGTTTACACTTGAGCATTCTTTAAATATGTACAATTTGTGCAGTATGCGATTCTCCTTCATTCTGTTGGGATAATACTGATGTTAACAGATCTGAAAAGTTTCGGAAAGCGTGTGGTATCCTAATGGATGTGACATGAGTTTGGGGGAGGGAGGAGAGGAAAGTTAGATCCATTTTTCCATTTAATTACGTACACATTTTCACATTAGCTGAGACTAAATTAACTGAACTTACAAATGAATTGTAAGTACCATTAGTGGTTTGGGGGTGGGGGGAAACAAAGAAGGCGTTTGCAGAACTGCAGGCAAAAATACCCTTTAGTTGCACTGCAGTGCAATTGCCTTGTCTGCCTATGCAAAGCATAACCTGAGTTTGATACATCAGACCCGTCGTTACTGCTCTGGTTTTACTTTCTCTTCTTGAGGTGTTATTGTAAGGCTTGCTAAGTAGAACCTTCCCGGGAATGTTTGTCAACTGACACTTCAGTTTTATCATTTTATGTTTGTATTTTAATTTTTGTTCTTGTTTCTGTTTCGTAAGAGATCCCACATTGTTCATAGGTTAGTGTAAGTGCAAGCTTTTAGGCGTAGTAACAAATGAACATTGCATGCTACCATGTATTCTCATAATTGAAGAAAAATGTGCAATTTTAATGGCACTTTGACCTATTGCTGAAACACTGGGTTTTGCAATGGAACAAACTTTCAACAATTGAAAACACTCTGTGTCTACATTAGATGTCTTGAAAGTGAAGAAAAAGGCAGTTACTCCAATTGTACCCACAGATAATTTGGTACTGATTTTTTTTTTTTAAAAGGAGTTTTATGATCTGTTATTAGAAAAATACACATTTCTTGGTTTACTTTAGTTGCCATAAATTGCCCAGTGCAAAGTCTGGTCCACCTCCATCCATTAATTTTCATGGAGTAGTTGCACATAAAATTGTAACAGCAAAGCAGGAAAGCTGTTTGGTTACTTACCAGTAACCTCCCTTGCAGAATTGCTTTGTGGTATACACACAATATGAAAAGGGACACGAGAATTTTGCTGGATTAAGTAGCACTCGCTTCGTTTACGTGTTCAGTATAATGTTGGGTGACTAAAGGGAGGTTCCCTTTTTAAAGTGTTTGACTTGTGCTTTGGGGACTTAGTTGCCACTGTGCAAATTGTGCTGTAATATTGTACCAAGGATCAGTGAAAGTGTTTTATCTTTTTTAATGTCGTTTGTATTTGACCGGGTTTTATAAATGTAAGAAAACAGAGTGTTGTATTTTGATCTGAAACTTGCGTATGGTAAAAGTAACTTTGCTTTATGTATTGGAGGTTTGTTCAGAACTTGAATTATTTTATAGAAGGGTACAGACCAAAATTAATTGTCTTAAAGGTGTTTAATAAACTAACCAAATAAAACATTGATGGTTTGAAAACTTGTTAACTGCTCCTTATGCTTTTTCTTTCTATTTTTAAAAGGAAGGAAGAACGTAGTTCAAGATTTTTCTCTCAAGGTCTTATGAAAAATGAAAAAAAAAATAGTAGTAGATTTTATAAATATCATCTCCCATGAGTTATCTGTTTTATTATTAAACATTCCTACATGCCAGAAGTTTAATCAAAGGGGAAAACCCAAAGGAAGTAGATGGAGGAGGAAAGGCTAAGGAAATACGGGGAGGCAGGAGCAGTCCCTCCCTGGCTCCATCCAGGCAGTAAATGCATACAGCTGCTGGGCCATGGGCGCTGGTGGTGGCCCCTCTGGGAGAAATGGGACTGGGAAGGAGCTTCTGCTCACCTGTAAAAGCTCTCACCGTTGTTTGAAGGTCTCCATTCTCCCCTGCAGTCACCTTCACTTGTCCTCTTCAGAAATACTGCTGCTTTCATGTGACCTTTGAAAGCAGAGGAGAAAAATATGTGAAGCATAACTGCTCCCAAGGGCGGGTACAAACAGCTCATTTCAGGGTTGCCAAATATTTGGCGACCCTCAGTTGCGCCATGGTGTGTGTATGTAACCTCTTCAAGTTCAGAGATCTGGACTTTTTTAAGATGCCAAGCAGCTGCAACTCAAATTAAGCAATATGCTTCCTTCTTCGTGCTGCGATGCTCCCTTTACTGAGGTACTGACTGTTGCTTCTGCTAGCGCTGCCTCTGCTGAGACAGAAGAGCCAGAGCAGGGGCTGTTAACTGTTGATGGGAGGGATACCGTCGTCTCTGATCACAGGTGAGAGTCTGATGACAGTGATAAACTCAGCCACTGCAGTAGCCCTATACCTTTTGATCTTCAGGAAAAGACATGATTTCACCCAGAGCTCTGTCTACCTTTTCTTAAATAAAGGGACATTGAGGCAAGGCCAAGTGTGAGGTAGGAGTCAAGGAAAAGCTGAGGTTTGGGGTAGTTTGGGCAAGGGGAGTGAAGGGGGAAGGCAGCACCACAGCTTCCAAGCAGAGTGCAAAACTGGGTTCTGTAAACATGTATTCTGAAAGAGACAGTGGGTATTAGACAGAAAGGTGGATACTGGCTCAATTAAAGCCTTCTCTTGCTTAGTTCAACAGCCATACCAAGTGAAGCACAGGTCCTGAACTGCCAGCCAGTTTGGTGCAGAGAGACTGAGGCCTCCAGCGTAAACACGGGCGGATGATAGGGAATCTCGTGTTGATTCACCCTTATTGCTGGTGTTCCCATGGTTATGGCTGCGTAGATGGGCTCTGCCATATCTCCCCTCTCTTACTGAGTCTCGGAAACAGACAGGAGGGTGAACTTGAATTTATCTTTATTCCACAGCCTGGAATCCTAACAGAAAGGGAAGAGGGCTGCTACCTGGTTTCCTTTACCTTTTATGCACAGAGGAGGTATAACTTGAAGTTTCCCTTTCTTCCTCTTTTTATGCCCTCAATGTTTTTCTAAAATATCACAGAAGAAATCCAGAAGGGGTTCCTTAAGCAGAACTTTCAGCCGAGGCGCTCAGCACCTGGTTGCAAGGCCTCCCTGGGCCTCCTTAAGTGCAAGGTACTTGCCAAGAAGGCTATGTACTGAGTTTATGCAACAGGACTTGTGACTCGTGATGTCTGTGCCACAGGGAATCACAGTTGTCCATGAGCTTCTACCCCAACCTGAGAAGAGTGTCCCACTAGATTTTTCCTGGCAGGATGTGCTGGGGGAGGTGATGCAGTTGGCAAAGGCTCCCTGCAGGTCAGAGCCGCTGTGGAGGTGTCTGGGGGGATGAGCGCCCTGGCTTTGCTGAGCCAGGCTCTTTCCAGGGCTGGCCACCTTGCTAAGAGGTGGCATCTGTGTCCTTTACAGACTCCAGGTCTCAGAGCAGGCTTTTACCAGGCTGAGTTTTCCAGGTGAAGAAGAGAAAGGAGGTGATAACGAGAAGGATGAGAACCTTTGCAGAGTGTGTAACTGGCTCCTGGGCTCCAGAATCTCAAATCAAGCAGCAAGCCCTGCTTTTTGCTAAGGTCTGTGTTGGTAAGTCAGCCCTTTGGCACAATGATCACGAGAAACGGTAAGATTAACTGAAGAATTAATTGCTGTTCAGAATTCAATACAACCCTTTACTTTTTGTCTGGAAGGTGCTGTAAAGTCAGAGTCAAAAATTAATGCAGAGTCCACAGGGTCCTGGGCAAGGTGCAAATCATTTGAGATTAATGTTGTTGCCACTCAACAGATTTTGCTGCTCCAGGTGAAGCCAACAGCAGCAGGATCAGAGCTATTATTTTTGCTTTTTCTCCAGTGTATTTGGACACGCACAGGCCAAGCTCCGTCACATGTGGCCTCTAAGGAATTGTGAACCCCAACACCGTGGGCTGGGCTGAAGGAGTTGGCTAATGGAGAATTTACGGTAAGAGCAAAATGTATTTTTAACCACCAGGATATGCTTATCGTCAGGAAAGGGCAAGCAGCACTCCTATCTCTCCAGGGAAGGGGAAGTGTTGAGCGTGACTTAAGTTTTTTCCAACTTCTTTCCAAACTCTGAAAGGTTTTTTTTTTCTTGCTGAGACATGTCATTGGATTAAATCAGTGAGTTAAATAGACATCAATCCTGGGTCACAGGTGAAAAATAATAAATGCCAGGCATGCAGTGTTTTTCCATTGCATGTGATGTACGTTCAGGAAAGACCTTTGGAAAGAGTGCTTTGAAACAAGTCTGTTTTGCTTTTTTTAAATACACAAAGAGCCTGTCCAGAAGCTTTTAATTTTTCAGGGCAACTTTGATGTTTTCTGTCTTGAAGAGGAAAGCAGATTCCCCTCGCAGTACCCCACCCTGCTGCCTCTGGAACAAGCAGCACATCAGGTGCCTGCAATCGTGGGCTTCTTTTTGGCTTGGGTGCTTTGCTCAGAAAGGGGCTGGATAAGGACCCTTGCTTGCCGCAGTACCCATTTGAATTCCACCACCCCGGGAGAGCACCCAGGGATGCCCGGCCTCGGCTTCCAAAGGGAGCACAGGGTTCACCTTACTGGCAGCAGCAGAGCCCTGGCATTTTCCACAGCCTGCGCTGCTCCCGTTCCTTAATCCTGCCCCGGGACTAGAAAAGCCTTTAAATGAGACACATTGCAATTTGCTTGCAGGACAGACAATAACGATGTCTCTCACGGCAGCTAGGCAGGAGGGCTTTTGCTGATCCCATAAATACCCGCTTGCCTGTTTTAGTCAGTGGTAGGAGTCACAAAGAAAAGAAACACTTTGAAATGCTAAAAGCTGCCTGACCAAAGAGACAGGCTGAGGGTGTTACCGCGGTGCCTCGTACCATTCCCACGTGCAAGCAGCACTGCTGCCCACCTCCTCAAAACCAGTCTTGCCTGTCTTCTCACAGGCATCCTCACCAGCTGCAAGACCTCCCTCTTTCCCCCCTCTCCAGACTCCCTCCTGCCCTTCCCCAGTGCCCCCTTCTCTAAGGATGGTTGAGTCCTTAATGCTCCTGTTCACGCTCTTTTTTGCAGTCTCAGATTTAAAAGCTGTAGCCTGTACACTGAAATAATTGCACAGTGCTGTAGCACTGGCTGCAGTCTTTGCATGATGAGTCGGCCGGGCAGCAGGTTAGGCAGAGCCCCGTGGCTGGCCATCAGTTCCCACTTACAGTTCACCTTTGTTTTAATTTCATCGCTGGGCGCAGTGACCTCGCAGGGACGGTGAGGGCTGTGCTGCGCTGCTCCTTCCGACCTGATGGAGCGGCTGAGTGGGTTTGTCCTAGATTTCTTCTTGAAATGCTTGTGTCTGAGGCTGAGTCACCCCAGGTCCTCGGGAGAGAGAGACATGTTCCCCCAAGGGACTGCTTAGTCGGAGATCTGAATGTCTCCTTGGGAAGGGCCTATCTGTTCTCATCAGCTGCCCCAGCAGCTGAGGGCAATGCTCTCCTCTGTGAAGGGCTTGGGCATCAGGTGGGGTGATTCTTTGCTTTTTGCTATCTGTGCTTCAGCAAGTTTCACTGATTTGTAATTAAATCTTCTTTCATGTTGGTTTTAATTGTCCTCTCAGTTCCCCATACTGCAGAGTAATGCTGAAGAATCCGTTTTTGGCCTTTTGGTTCATCTCCTCATTTCAGTTGTGTCTGTGCTGTTCTTCTTGCTGTTGTAGTGTGAGATATTCAGGGAGAAATGTGAAAATCCCTCATCTGAAAGTCATGTACCACATCTTAGAGCTTGCCATGAGGCACAGGAATGTTCCTGGCTCTACCTGCTTTGAAGAGCAAACAAAGGAAAGCTGCAAGCACCACGTTGTCTGGTCTTGGCAGATGTTTTGGAGACCAGCCCATTTTCATGGAAATTAGGTTGTTACTATTAGTTTATTTTTTGTCAGGACCTGAGTGATTCCTCAATCATTTTTCCATTTTCATAAAGCGTTTTGTGAATCACACGCATGTAAAAAGAAGGATTTAGCAAATGCTGCTTCCCTTTGATGTACAGTAATCTAGCCTTCTCATTTTTGTAACTGCTCCCTGGAATTTTCCATCTTACTATGAATATTTCGATGAAAGTTGGAAAAGAGAACCCCCCACTACCTTGTACTTGTTTAAAGAGAACAGGAAGGTTGTGCAAGCTAAAATGAAAACAAAACTGGTTTGCAGCTGAATGATTGTGTAACCCACATGTTAAGAAATGAGATGAGGAAAGGGCTGAGGAAGAACATCCTGAAACCAACCCTTCAGGTGTGGGGCAGCGGCTAAGGTTAAACAGCCCCTGCTCAGAGAAATGTGCTGGACTCCACTACTTGGTACAGGAATAACCTTATGCCATCATACTATTTTCCGAAGTTGGAAAAGTGGCTTTAAACGCAGGCACGTTCCATTTGTCTCCATTCAGAGATGTGGTGTCAGTGTCAGAACCACGTGCACCACTACTCAGTTCAATGTTTACAGCATTTCCCAACTTTTTTCTCCATGCTGAATGGCATTTTGTATCCTCCAGATACTAGTCTGGTGATTGACATAACCCAAAATCTAATAACTTCCTGCTACCTGCTATTAACTGCCCACTCCAGCTTTTTGGGCTCCTTTTTTTTCCTTAACCTAACCTGTTCCTTGGAGTTGATGTAATTAAAATGGCATCGCCTTCAGACCCGGCTCTGAGATGACAGATGCTCCTTGGATTTGCTCTTCGTTGTACAAACATATTGTTAGAAAGGTCCTAAAGATGAACTTTTTCTTGCCTAAATGAATGCCAAGAATAATTTAGGGGTAGTATAGCTGTTGCCTACTTTATCTTTGAGTTTGAAAAGGCAGGTATAATATTATTCCAAATCTTTTTGTATCTGTAATAGTGAATGTGAACTAGATGTCTTTTCTGTTTCCACTCTTTCACTGTCATTGGCAGTGTGGTGAGAGAACATCTTCCTACAGGGTTTCTCTGGGATGTTCAGTTCTGTGGATGTACTTTGGATTTGTGGTTAAACAAACAGAGAAATGTCCTCTTTTTCTTTATGATTGCATTTAATCATTTGGAAAAGACAGTTATCTGAGTCAGGGAACTGTAGAGTAATGTAGTTTAATAGAGGAAACAGCCATCATCACAGCCACAGGCATCTATACCCCTGTTCTGTTTTTAGAGAAATCTGGAAGGAAGGAGTCTTCCATAAAATTTCTTGGGCCAAATCAACACCCTGTTTCCAACATGCGATGTCAGCATTGCTCTTAGGGTTGACCCTGAGTTACAAGCAGCATTAAGATTGCAAAGTAAGGCCCCAATCCAACAAATATTTAGAGCTATGCTTAGGTTTTGTATTTGCAAAATCTTTGGTCTGACTTTGTGAGGCCCTTGTGAACGTAGCAGACTGCTAGATAGGGAAGTGTTGCTTGGACCTAGAATGACACATGGTCAAAAGCAGAACAGATCAGGAAATCTGGAAATTTGGAGGACTAAGGGAGTGCGTTCTCAGCAGAGCTTCTCACAGATTCTTCCACCACTCCCCCACTGTACCAGTTTATAAAAGAGACCTGAAAAAAAACTAGTTCTTGCCAGCCTGGGTGACTCCTATCACAGCTATGACAGGTTTATTCCATTTGCAAGTCAAAACAAGTTTCTCCTTTCTCTTGAAGGTACATAATTATCAAGATCATCCTTATTGCTACACCCGTTACCATTGCCTATAATCTTTGGGTATTTGCACTTTCCTGGCACAGTCCTGACTGGCAAAACAAAGCTTGTATGTGTGATAAGTTTAACGTAAGAGACTCTTCTCATTAGTGCTGGATGCCATGAATCAGAATGATTAAGTGATTTGTCCAAGGCATGAAGTAGATTTAGTGTTTCTGCACTGCAATCCTACTAATTCATGAATGTCACCAAATTCACAAATATTACCTAAAAATATTAAATCCTAATCTCATAAATATGATCTGTTTCTATTTATACTGGGGGCCTCAAACCTTAACCATTTGTTTTTTCCTATGAACAAAAAGCTCCTAGAAACTTGAAGTTATGGTAGTTTAAAATTTCTCCATGCCAAAAAAAATGTCACAAAGGTAGTAGTACTGTTTGGTCCATATATTGTTTGGAGCCAGAAAAGCATCTAAAATTTTATCTGCTTCCCTCAGTTAATTATTGTTCTTCCTTTGGCCAACTGCAAGTAACCTACCTGCTGGTTATCAGCGAGTGAACTGCAGGTAGCAGTTACGAGTGATAATGCTGATGAACTATTACAAGGAACTCGGCAGAGATGCAAGACAAATGGTCCAGCAACGAGGGTGGAGAATTGGTCCCTGGTGGGCTCAGTTCTGGTCCTTGCCCTTCTTTGCACCATCTGTGTGACAAGCAGGCTAGAGAGAGGCAGATCTTCGAATGTGCCAGAAAGTCATTCAGGATCATCTTCTGATCACTTGACTTCAAAGTCAGCTCATACCTTGGAGGAGATGCTTCTGTCTTGTTCCCTGTTTTTAGACAGGAGAAAACAGAAGTGACTGGTCTGCGGTGCTAATCTGTGATGACCGAGAGGCTCTCACCCTTCCTTAACAGGGGCTGTTCAAGCACCTGTGGTAGCTTCAGATGTTATTTGGGGAGCAGAGCCACCACGACAGGGTGTAGACTAGGGGAAGGGAGGAAAGGCTGCCCATGCAGGTGGCTGATACCATCACGATTGCAAGGATTTTGCTTAGAGCTTCTGACACACAGAAAGCCTGATGTCAGCTGCCTTCTGTGAGGCAAGCGTAAATTTTTGCACTACTCCTGCTCTGAAACTCTCCCATAGCTGTAGGGGCAGACAGATATCTCCTTTTGCCATAGGGACCAGCAAGATGCAAAGAGATCTTGCCTTTAATGCTTCAGTGCACAGCGATGCTGCTGGAAGGAGGAAGTATGAACAAGATGAAACTGCTCCAGCACCTTTAGCCCTCCCTGCTCACTCTCTTTGCTTTTCTGGTCATCTTAATCCTCTTCAACTGCTCAGCAGAAAGGTTGTGCAATATTCTCCAGGGAGATGAATCTCGTGTGAATGTCCCTGTGCTTCTGATGGCTAGAGGAAGGCTGAGTCCCTTCCCTTAGAAATTTCAACAAGCCTCTTCAGTAGATTCACACATTTCAATTTGCTTTCACAAGGCTAGTTGGTGACAAGTGACACCATAACCTCCTCTGAGACTTCTCACCCAAAGTATTACGCAAATTGTATGTAAACTTACTCTTACCATGTGAGATAAGCCATGCCTGAATGCCATTTTTGTGATGGATGTCCTCGGGCTTAGAGTGCCGTGTCCTACCAGGAGTCCCCCAAGGCATGCTCCAAACCTGGAGCATCCCCAAGGGGTAGAGAATTTAGGAGCGCTGGTGGCTAATGAAACTTCCTGGGCTCAAGCTTATATTCTGAATGCTCTCCCGCTGCAGCATCCAGCTCTCCCACGTGGCAGCGGGGTTGTTCTGCCACATCAGCATCATCGTGGCTCTGTCCAGAAAGGAGCTGCCCTCACCCAGGCCACAGGGGAACCCACAGCAGCCACTCAGGGGGAAAAACTCCCTATGTGTGGCCGCTGTCGAAGGCGGCAATGACATCGCTCCCAAAACAGGGGATGGAGAGCTGCCTGGGTGGGCAGTGCAGCACAGCCCCACATGTCCTTTCTCTCTGGTGCTGGTGGGTGATGCTGGCCAAGCCGCAACCTGCACACCAGAGCTAACACAGCCAGGGCCAGGGGCTCCTGTGGACACCATGGTATTGCAAACACACGTGGCCTTGGTCATGTACTATGGACTGAGCGCATCCAGCTCCCCGCCGCTTGCACATGGTGCCAAGTCCCACTTCCTCTGATGCTCTTTCGGTATTAGCACGCCAGATCCTGTGTCTGATGGGTGCAGGGACAGGGAAGTCTCATCTGAGCCTTTAGCTTTGTGTGCAACTGGCTGGGGTCTGTTCCCTTTCTCTTGCTCCTCCTGGGCCCTATTCTAGTCTTTTCTTTCTTTTTTTTTTTTCTCTCCCTTAAAAGGGGTCAGCAAAGCTATACCTACAAATTGCCATCAGTAAGCACCCCTGGGACTGCCTCTCTTTTTACTTCCCCTGAGATCATCACTGTTTGGGTTGCCGTGCTGGAGAAGCAGACTGTAGTGTCACCCAGACCCGTGACCTTTGGAAATAGAGTGGCTGGTTGCGATTTACAGCCTGCACCCTAAATAAAAGGACCCGAATCCATGCTTCATTTGTGCCAGTTTGCAGCCTGGTGGCTTATACTGAGAGTTCTGTGCAGGCTACTTCTGTCTTGCTTTTTCATCCCAAATTTGGTGTAGCCTTCACATTGCTTCATGTAGTCATGCCAGTGAAGAAAGGCTGGAGGGCTTGAATTGCTGAGGAAGGTTTGCTTCTCCAGTTCCTGTTACAGAGGCAGTAACTTCTGCAAGGGGTGAGGGAACAGGCAACATCTACAGTCGCTGCTCAAGCCAAGGTGTCAGGCCATGGCCAGAAGTAGGAAGTGGCTGTGCCAGCTCCCCAGCTGTTTGGGATCTCTGCTCTCATACAGCCAGAAAAGCCAGAGGCACTCATCTGTTACTCTGAGAACAACAGGACTGTTTACACCACCTTTTTCTAGAGTGGATTTACATACCATGCATTCAAACCTAAGTTTACTTTGTACCAACCTCCCTGTGCAGGCAATCCCCAAGTAACCATCTTGCCCAAAGTGACGTGCCCACTTGAATTTGGACAAGTACGTGCTTTCCCGGCTGGTTCATTGTTCTGCTGCTAAATATTGCTCAGTTATCCTAGCCACCAAGCCTGATTTTTATCTGTGGATTCTGTAGGGCAAGCTGTGGAATGCAAATTATTCCAGTGTATTCGCAGGTCTGTGCTGAGGAGATCCCTGGAGCTTGATTCTTCTGTTTCCCAGTGACTCATTGTTATGTAGGTTGTATTGCCCCACCACTGCGAGATATGAAATGCTGGGGTTTTGTGGGTCACTCTTCTTTTGTAAAAGAACACAGGGTCACAAAATCTCTGTGTGCGTCTAGCAGGAAACAGGCATTCCAGCAGTGATCACATGCTACTTGTATGCAAACCTTTCTTCCAAAAATCTCACCCAAAATCTATCTCTACGCAAAGGCGGTGTCCCCTCAAGCACTTTACAGTGCTCAAGTGCTTAGAGAAGGAACTCGGAGTGCAGACAGCAACTGTTAGCATAGCAAAGTCTAATGTAACACAGGCTGCTTTCTGCAGGCTCTTTTATCTCAGGTAAGCAGTATAATCCTTTGCTTTCACTTAATAACGCCAACAACCAAGAAGAGGTGGGGGAATCATTTGATAATTACATGTTCGTTTGATAGAGTGCACATAAGTGACTGCAAGTGCTTGCAAATTTTAATAACTCTTGAAGTTCCATTCCAGTTGCTCTGGTTAGATGTCCTTTCTGCTCTATTGCTGAACAACGGAGGCGGTTTTATCAGCTGCCTCAGCCTCAGTGAGAGAGATTTCGTGGCTTCCTTATGCAGAATGAGGCAAGAACAGTTAAAAAATCTCCCCCCACACAGTTGCTCCTTTCCAAACAGCCAGCTATCTCTCCGCATTCAGGCTGGGTGGATTAGCTGCTGTGCCAGGAAAGAATGATGATCCTCCTGCAGCACCCACTCGCGTGGGGAGGGATGACCCAGAAGGGAGCTGTGAAGAGGGTAGGGAGTACTTGGTGAGAGGAGACACTTCTGCCTTATGAGTGAATTAAAGGGTGCTTGATCACTGGATGGATCTAGGGCATCCCCACAAAGCTCAGCCCTGCATGTGAAGACTTACGGATTGAACGAATGTCTGGATCCAGGGATCTGAATGCTTATGGCTGCCTCATCCGTGCTTTGAGTTTACTCCTGAGCTAATACACACTGCCACACTGATGTCTGCGCCAATTTTGTCACAGGCTTGGGTTTTTGCAAGGAAACTTACCTCCGAGTTTCCTCTGTTTGCCCATGCTTCATCCAACCTGCCCTATCCATACCTGCTGTGGCGGGGAACGACGTTCACACTTGCCCATGGTAAGGTACAGAAGGACGCGTGCGGTGCCATGGAGGCGGTGGTCCGGCAGAACAAGGGTCACAAGTTTTGTGTTTGCCACTAACAGTCCTATGTGTAGTGTGAGGGTTTTTTGCTCTGTTCTGGAGATCCAAACCAGGCAGTTTAGGTGATTTCAGCAAAATGCAGGCCAGGATTTGACTTTAGGTACCTTTGCTTGCATTCACAAGTGGTTTTAAAAAATGCTGGCAATAAACAGCAAAATATTGCTCACTTTAGCAAATGCAAGACCCATCCTGAATACGGGCTCTTCTATTTTCTCTGGTTTTGTGCTCTGTTTGACAGTGGTTTCTGACTGACTTCCAGCAAGGCAATAGTCAACCTGACTAGTGTTTGTCACCTCATATGAGCTAAATATAATTTGGATTTTATTTACCTCATAGTATTTCTTTAACAAGCTCTCTGATGTGAGTTCTTCTTGGAAAAAAGAATTCCCCACATTGCTGTCCTTACGCAAAATAAAATCTTTCTGTGTTCATGCCACGTTTAGATCTATATATATCCCTGGTACACAGAGGAGATATCAGCTTGGGAATTGGCACAACCAGGGTAAATAAATGAATTTACAGTAAAGCCTGGTTATTGTTTTTAAAGACCTATTGAAAGGAGAAGACTGTTCTTAATTTTCTCTCATAATCTCATTTCAAGATGTTTAGCTCATAAAGGTCTGTCAGAACATGGGGCCTGGACTTTTATCTTCACTCTCCAGTTGAAAACCTGGAGGACAACTCTGGTTTTTCACTCCTGTCTGTGGTCACGAGGAGAAGCTGTAGCCAATATGGGACAGGATCCTGTGGGCCACTGCCATACCGATCCCTTGTCCAGAAGTGAAAAGAGCTGTTAATCCTGCCTTGTTTGCTTTGCACACCACACCCCTGCTTATTGCCCACAATCTAAATTACAGAGGCGGCCAAACTTGCTTCCTGTTAAAAACAATAGCCCTGGCTGACACATCGCCTCCTAATACACGAAGCGAAGTGCTGGGGAACTGCCGGGCGGGTTTTACGGGCAGATGGGCCCCATGGCTGGGGCTGCTGGCACTGGTGGTCCCGGCGGAGGGGTCACTGCCTGCACCCCAGGCAGGCAGCAGGCTGGAGAAAAATGTCAGGGGCTGGGGAAAAATGGAGGGGCTGCTGATAGAGTGCTGTGGAAAGAAATTACTTTATGGAGGATGTTCATTAGGGGAAATGTGGCTGGGAACATGGGGAAAACTTCCTGAAAAGAACAAGCGTGAACAGGATCATCAAAGGCTTATGAATTTAGTGGGAATTCCTATAGGGAAGCTAGTTTGTGTCCAACTGTCTCAAAATCTGAGTCATGCTTTTCTCTGTAAGAAGGAGGGTATTATTTTTTTGCAGAAAATATTTTCATGAGGTAGTTTTCATTTGAAGGATCGTACATGGGGATATAAATCCTAATTTCCTCAGTTTGTTTTGCCTCTTCTAGGAAATGCATGCAACAATCAGAGCTGATGTTATTTGTGTCTAGTAGCACTATCGGGAAGAGTTGTGCTGCGTAGGAGTCCCTCTGCAAACAGAGGATATATAGAAAACGTCCCAGGTATTTCTCAGGAACTATACTGGATTGCAGCCAAAATGTCATGGAGGACATAGGTAGCATACCCAGCACTTCCATGCACAAACATTTTTGTGTTCACAGTGTCTGGCTAACAAAGGCCAGTACAAGCTGGTGTGAGCAGATTTGCTGTCCTCTGAATGCATGGCCACCAATGCTGAAAAGTTCTGATTCTGGTGTATCAGGATACATCCAGTGATTGTGTTTGTGGTCTTAGGATGTGTACCAGCTTCCAAAATAGGAATTACCTTTCTCTTGTTTGAAATTAAGGATGTCACTGTCATGTATACAGAGCCACTGCTGCTTCCCTGTATTTACCCTGGTGAGGTGCCACTGGGTTCAGTTGTTTACAGTGCAGCTGAACTGGCCAAATAGTGCAGCGAAGGGGTGGGTGAGTCAGGCCCACGATTGTTTAAGAGCAGGAAAACAAGCTGTGTGTGCAAAGTGATCTGGGCACTGGAGCTGGAAAATCTGTCCGAACCCTTTTGCTGTTGGTTTGAAGAGACTCAGGTTATGAAAGTGTTCTTGGGCTATTATTAAGGCTTATTTTTCAAGGGATGCTGGCATGTTGGGAAACTGCATTTACTTCGATTTTAATGTTCTTTTGTTCTGCATTCTGACTCAGAATAATACCTTTCCCTGTGAGCTGGACTTATGGCTGGAACCAGGTTATGGGTTCAAAATTAATCTGATATCCCAGAGATCTACCTCACTGATAGCAGTTAGAAATCATTTTCCATATCTCTGCCTACAGTTTCTGAGGGAATCCTAGGCACACCTTGGGAAGGTTCTCTCTCCCTGCTTTTATCCTTGCTTTGGGATCAGATGACATCTGGCTCCATTGCTTTGTCAGCCTTTAGGTAACTTAGTGTTTCCATTTCTCTTCCAGCATGATCTATATGATCCTCCCCTGAGACATTTTAATGCCTGGAATGAACTCTCCCATCTTCTCCAGTGAACACTGAGGCAGATGATTTAAGTGTAGCCAATTCTACCCCTTTTTCTCTCTAAATTATCCCTTACTGTCTCCTCCTTCCTTTCCTTGGTTTTAACTAACAACCTCATGAAACGTCTGACTCCTTGGTTTTTCTAGGGAAAAATTTTAAACAAAACCACATTCAGACACACAGACGTACACACACAAAACATGAACAATGAATGCTCACAGACAACCAACAGCATGCTCAGAGAGGCGTGCTTATAGAGATACAGTGACGTAAATCAACACCCAGAAGCATTTATTAAATTACCCAGATATATACACAGAAGGACAGGCAGATGGGTTTAGGCTGAATTTTTACTGCTGGATAAATGAAAACATCACTTTAATGCCCACAGGAGAGTATTTTGGAAAAGCGGTGGCAATAGCAGCACCAGATATTAAAGGTGATGATAATATCTCTTTATTCACTCTTTCAGACTAATTGGCTTATCCTAGGAAATGGCAACTACTGCTGCATAGCAAGTGTGAACCCATACACTTTCATAATCAAAATCAGTGTGAAAACAGCCTAGCAGTCTTTCCTGAAATCATCCCCTGTTCCCAGGCAAGGAAAGATTCCTGGAACTTGTATCCCTGAACTCTCTCTTCTGCTTGCTCTGGGCTGCCCTGTCCTCCTTTTTTCTTTCTAAAAGATATGAAAGCAAACTGAATTCCCTGCATACAGCCACAGGAAGATTTATTCCCAGCTACACAGCTCCTAATGTATTAAATAGGCTTTTTCTTGAATGCCCATTGTCCTCAGAGTATGGGGCATTAGGAAATACTGTAGTTTGTTAACACCTAGTACTTGGTTACCCCTGTATCCATTTAAGGAGGCATTTTACCCGCAGATGTAAGTTAACTGAAACAGCTGCATGAAGTAAACTGGCTGAATGTCTTTTTTTCCTGGCCCACATGCAGTTTTTTTCTCATTAAAAGCTACTGCTAAACTAACCATAATCTCCTTAGATGTCCTTGAACCGTGGGATTCACCTGTATCTTCAATATGCTTATACTGAGTTATAAGTTATACAGTATGAGGCCTCTAAACTGATAAATCAGCCCCATGATCCCTACTTGCACCTTTCTACCCAGTGCCCCAGTCCTGCTAACTTCACCCAACATTTTCTTTATTTCTTGTTTCACTGTTAAAATTTGGGTAGTGTTTAGCACCATAACGATCTTCTTTGCTCTTGACTGCAGGACAAACAAGAGGCCAAACCTTGTCTGTCTGTCTGTCTGTACTCACAAACAAGACCTGGTACACACAGAATGCCTTTATTCTGTTACTGTTGATAATGATAACCTAGCCCAGCTCCACGCTGCCCAAGTTACATCCACTAAATCATGCAGCTCCTCCCTTTCCTCCCGTCACCTGTGTGGATGTGATAAACAAATGTAAATTGATATCTACATTGGTGCAATTTGCTGATGGAGTTAACCATTTCACAAGTTGTTTTGCAGTGACAGCTGTACCCATCCCTAATACTCTCAAGGTCTTACTAAAGACTTCAAGAGCTGGTGCTAGATAGGTGGTGTTTTCCTACAATGCCTTGTTCTGAATTTGTATCTTAAAGCTTTCCATAGCTTTAGTGAAAAGCTCAGTCAAAGTGTACTCTTTTTAGCCTATCTTATTCATATTACAAAAAAAATAGTCTTATATTTTGGAAGCCAAGTTCATATATCAAAGAAAATGCCTCCATTTTGCAATAATGTAGTAGCTCAGAAACTCTGATTTCTATGGTCAGCTGCAGCCTTGCACACTATCAAAGTTATATGTATGATTTTTTCTTTTTTATGTTTTTTTTTTTTTTTTTTTGGTTTTTATTTGGTATGCCTTTTTTTGAG
>VYZV01028838.1:2855-25299 GCA_013401275.1 Pandion haliaetus | reverse complement strand
CTCCCCGCACAGCCCCACATCCGTCCCCCAGCCCCTTACGGCCCTTCCGCCGCTCAGAGTGTGCGGAGTACGGCTGTCGGACGTCGCGCACTGCAGGAGCCGTGTGGGAGATGAGCCCCCCGGCCCAGGCAGCGAGGCCGGCACCGTGGCTCCTTCCCCGCGGGATGAGCCCTTCCTGGAGCAGAAACACGCAGCCACCGCCTCTCTGGCCTACCTTGACTTTGCAGCTGGAACCGCAGGCCCTGCAACAAAGCGAGGACAAGAAGCAAAGGAAAGCAGGGAAGGCCAAGGGAGAAGAAAATACCAAAGCCGGCGCTAATGAGGGCGAGGGCAGGGCTCTCCCTGCTCTGCTAGGGCACCCCGAGAAGCTGTAACCGACCCTCCCAGCGTACTGCCGCAGGTCCAGGCTCAGCCAAAGGCTTCGGCGCCGCTCACGCCTGCTGGGGCTGATGTCACCATCTCGGGAATCCCTTGCCTCCGCGAAAGCTACAGCCGTGGCCGTGGTCTTAAAGACTGTAAACCCGTGTATCTGCAAAAAGGGCTGTTGAAGAGATGACAATCTTAGAAAAGAAGGCTACGAATCAGCTACCTCCCTGAACTTCTAGAAAGCCAAAGCCCAGCTCACTGCACTCCAGCAGATACGAAGTCAGACTCGGGGTCAGGTTTTGATTTCCATGTGGTTTAATAAGTTAACAGGTTCAGTCTTTACACAGCAATGGAATTCTTCAACATTTACAAAGGTGCAAGAACTTCACTCATTTAGTCCGAATTAAGTCACTTTATTCTCATCTCTTAAACAGCTACAGTTCCTATTTTTTTTTTTTCTCTAAACAATCTGGGGTTAAAATAATCCACCCAGAGAAAAGGCATCAAAGTACAAAAGAGCACGCACAAGGAGGGGCACTAATTCAAATTCGGCGTGGGTATTTGGTCCGTTACCTGTACGAGCAAGGAAAGGTGGTATTGATCAGCCATGCCTGTAGAAGGAGCTGCGATATTGCAAAGACCTTTTCCAGAAGTTCAACCACCACTGGGATTGTTACTCAGCCATGACGCTCACCGTGACGTAGGGGGAAGGGAAGGGAGAACAATGCAAAAGACCCCAAAGCATGCAAATGCCAGCCACCCAGCATTCAAGCACCTCACCAGCTACCCATTAATTACTTCTCTGTATGTTTAGCAACCAGTGAACCGAGAGAAACAGTCACAGGGAGGAAGCTGCATCGCTAAAGACGAAAACATTTCTAAGCGTACGCTTTGCCGTGCGCCTGCTTCTAGTCTAGAAACAGCGCATGCCCGTGGCCCTCTTAGATCGGTTTGAAGAAGTTTTCATCACGCTCCCCTCCGCTGAACTGTTTTCCAACTAGCTCTCTGCCCAAGTAGTCTCCCCTCGCTCTCCCCCACTTAAGCCAATCTGCCTAAGAACCCATCCTCAACTACATGAGCAGCGTGAGGCTGCTTGCAGGGGCACAAGCTAGAACTGCTTGCTCTGGCACAAGCCAGACTCGCTTGCTCAAGTCTGCCCCTGCGGAGGTCCACGTAAGAGTATTTTCTGGATGCCACAGAAGCTGGTAAGGCCGCTCTCCCAACCCACCAATCAGTCCTGTCGTCCTCAGTCACTTTGCAGCGTGACCGCGACAGGCATTCACAGAGAGCACACAGGTGCACGCGCACGATCCCTCCGCCCTTGAATACACGTGACCTTTGAGCACCCTCTCCAAGTATCGGGCCTCAGTCAGACATCCATCACACTAAAGCCTACAGCACCCGCAAAACACTGAGGCTTTGCGGTTCCCTCCATTTCTTCCCATGCCCGTTTTCTCTCGCCTCAAGAGGATACCCCTTGTGGGCCAACACCGAGGGCTTTTTCGACGGGGAGGCTCTTAAACAGCCTTTCCAAAACACAGGGAGAGGATGTATCCAGACAGAAATATACTTACAAGCAGACTCAGAGCTAGAGAAATCTACTTTCTTCAGAGAAGTGAAAATCCACAGCATAGGTAAGTTCTAGTAACTCTGTTCAGCCAAAATAGAAAAAGCAGAAAAAAAAACCCTCAAACAAACCCAAAACCCACAAAAAACCCCACCAAACCCAAAACGTTTACTTTGGCTTCGTTTACCAGTCACCGTTTCTACTTCCGTAGCTGGCAGCGAAACACAGCATTTGGAACACAGACCCTCGCAAGCAGGTTGAACTCCTTCAGAAGCCTCCGTGCGTTCAAGCTCGCTGCTCTGCCGCTCCTCTTCCCCCATATATTCGGTCAAGGACCGATTTTGCAAGGTGCAAATATTGAGCCTACCCTGAGACAGCAATCTGGCAACTGCAGATCATTCGAGTCTAAAAAGTTCAATGGCAGCCCACGCCGCACACTGGAGTTGCTCCATGGTCCCAGGCATTACAAAATGCCACAGACCCCGCAAGGGCACCGAGGAGAGGGTACGGGTATGCAGAAGACGTTAAACAGGGATTTCAAATAGCATTTCTTCTGTCATAAAGCCAGAAGCACAAGCAGGGATTAAATACAAAAGAGATTTCTTTAAGCAGCAGTTCTATGGGGGGAAACTCCTTGGAACTGTCTTTACAGTTTCTGGAGGCCAAAGACCTACGTGACCCTTCCCTTTCCTTCTGAAGAGATTAGGATACAAGAATCGTTTCTCACACCAATAATCATACCTCCCTCACAAGGTGGATTCATTACCGTTCTTAGCTTCCTGAAGCCAGGAGTCAGTCACCCGTGCTCGCATAGCCAGGACTAACAAAACCAGCTGCCTGCTATTTGGGGGATGAGAACAACTGTGCGTGCGAGAAAGGAAGCCATGTACAGATACGAAGAGAAAGGATCAGCACGTTAATCGGGAGCGTGTCAGAACTAAAAAACTCCCGGTGCACACAGCTGAGCCATTCCCCCCTACCCCTCTGTCCTTTGCCCAAACACTCTGGAAAACATTCTGCACTTACCGAGAACATTTAGAAGAAGATAAAAGGTTACACTATCACTCCTATGCTATATGACTTTGAGAAGAAATGAAATGGCAGAAAGTACATCTCCGCCAGGAAACACAAGCGGGTGCCGGAATTCATGTTTGGGGATGCGCTCTGTCAGCACTTGACAATATCCTTTTCCTCTGCAATCCCTCTAACCAGGTGCAAACTTTCATAGCAATTTACTGCCCCCGATAAAAAGCACTGCCAAAAATTCAAGGGAAGATAAGACACCAACTGCCGTGCGTCCCACGTGCCGTTCGTTCCACAGGCCACAGCACAGGAGATTCCCAGATGAGTCTTCTGCCAGGTCAAAGCTCAAAATCAAAAGCAGTACCTCCACTGCAATTCAGCAATAGCCTGGAGCCAACAAACCGGGAACAAAATCAGGGAAGCCCATGGACGTATGGCAGGAATTGCCCATTTAACAGGGACAGAAAGGGTTCCTCAGGCCCCAGGGCCAGCGAGGAACTCAAGTTGCGGTTTTACTCCTAGCTTTCCTATCGCCTCCTTCCTCCGAGCCAGACCGAAATATTCCAATTGAAATCTAGTATGCGTTTGTCAGACACAAACCTCACTCGCCTTTTCCGCCTCCGGTCTACAGCGACAAGGACAATGCTCACTAGCCCTCGCGGACCTCCTCGTGTACACGAGCCCCAGGCTCTCCCTTCAGAAGCGCGGGTGGGAGCCTCAGGCATTTACCTCCAGCTGCTCCGCACCGAGACAGCTCGAGCTGCTCTTACTCTTTAAAGAACACAGGACTATTAAACAAAACGTGGAAGGTGATAAGCCCACAACTGAAGAGCTGCTGGCTCTTCTGAAAGTTCCTTTCCCAAACCAGCATTTCTAATGGAAGGTTTCACAGCCATCCCACTAGAGGAGCGGTCCTGTCTGGGCTCCGCCAGCACTTCTCATTCCAAGCAACTGTGCTGGTTTCAGCTGGGGTAGAGTTAATTTTCTTCTCAGTAGCTAGTATGAGGCTACGTTTTGAATTTGTGCTGAAAACAGTGTTGATAATACGGGGATGTTTTCGTTATCGCTGAGCAGTGCTTGCACTGAGTCAAGGGCTGTTCTGCTTCTCGCCCTGCCCCACCAGCAAGTAGGCTGAGGGTGCACGTGAAGTTGGGAGGGGACACAGCTGGGACAGCTGACCCCAATTGACCAAAGGGATATTCCATACCGTGCGATGTCATGCTCAGCATATAATAAAAGCTGGGGGAAGAACAACAAAGCGCGGGGGATGTTCAGAGTGATGGCGTTCGTCTTCCCAAGTAACCGTTACGCATGACGGAGCCCTGCTTTCCTGGAGATGGCTGAACACCCGCCTGCTGCTGGGAAGGAGCAAATGAACACCTTATTTTGCTTTGCTTGTGCATGCAGCTTTTGCCTTACCTATTAAACCGTCTTAATCTCAACCCAAGAGTTTTCTCACTCGTACTCCTCCGATTCTCTCCCCCACCCCACCGGGGGGGAGCAAGCGAGCGGTCGTGTGGTGCTTAGTTGCCAGCTGGGGTTAAACCACGACAGCAACCTCGACATTGTTTCAAAAAAGAATAAACAAAAACTGAAGATGGAGCATCAAGTACCGTTAGCAACAGAAGCAGAGTCATAGCAGGGACGGTGCAAGAGAGAATGCCGAACTGGAACCAAACCCCAAGGCTCCGGAAGCAAGGCCGTGCTTGCAAAGGACAGCGCCGCGTCAGACGCCACACTGACTCAGCAAAGGAAGGCTACGTCGAACCGGCGACCTGATTGTTAGAGGCAAGCCGCAGATTGCCAACTTCCACCAGGGCTAAAGCAGGAACCGCTCTCTTCCATTGAGGAAAACAATTTTCGGCGAGCAACAGCTAGCACTCAGGCACAGGCAGCGCATGGAGCTGCGAACAAAGCCACAGAACTGTGCGGACGAGGAAAGAAACAAAGGATAAGAGACACGAAAGAGCTTGGGGACGACAGAAAGACTCCTGGACCAAAATAGATGGAGAATAGGTTCCTGGTCAGCCAGCTGGACCAGTCCAATTTCTCACACATGCCCAACCTCGCAGGCAATTGGCAGGAAAAAACAGGAAAGAGTCCCTCCTGCTGGCACACACCGGCACTTTCAATCCAAGCCCTGGGTGACTCTGGCCTTCGCTACCTCCGGACACTTTCGAGAGATGCCCTGAAATTCCCACCTGCAAATCCTTCCGCAGCAGCACGCGACAGCCATATCTGTAAGCCAGGATTTGTCCTTCTGAAGAACACGACATGTCATCTTATGCACACCGTCAAGAGAACAACTGCTTTTTCAGTTGGTCGCATCCTGCGTAAGGCGGGGCGACAGCCCCCGCCTCAGGAGGTAGTTACGGGAGGGCAGAGCTACCGAATCCAGTCAGGCCCAGACGATTGCTCTTCAGTGAGGTTTTCTTCCTCCCCTTCGCCCCATTTCCTTAATTCTACCACCCACAGAAGAGCAGGAGCTTCCACTGAAACCAGGCACGCTGACAGGGCACGAGCGTTTCTCCAAAGAGCATCATTACGCTATCCAAACGGGGCCTCTGGGGATATTCGCAACGCACGCGCATCAGGAGACCAGAAAACGGTTCATCTAGAAGGGCGGTCTCCTCCCGCGCAAGGAGTCGATTTTCCCCTGCGCGCCTCTCCCTCGCCAAATACCCGCTGTGGAATTGCCCACTGCTTGAACGTGGTGGATCGGGTTTGCTAGAAGAAAGGAAATACCAGATGCAATCAAGAAAGGCTCCTTCTAGAAGCTACAGGAAACCCTTTCATCAAGTGAAAACATGCAAACTCTTGCCTCTTTCCGCCACATGGCTTCAGGCTCCACGTCGCTTCAGGCTCCACGTCAGACCGCCTTTTCACTAGCGTCGCCACATTCCTTGCCATCCGTCCCCAGTGTGGTGCTGGTCCTCGGTGCGAGAACCACGAGAGGCCAGGCGCTCCGCAGGTCTGGAAGAGGGCCTGGCACCCCATCGGCAAGGCCCCCCAGGGAAAGGGTTCCGCTCGTACAACGGCTGGTGCGCACGAGCAGCACGGGCCCTTCCCCATTCAAAATCACGGACGCAGAAGGAGGGCTGCGTCACAGCGTGGCAGCACCGACAGCACTGACCAGACGTTCTTGCAAAGGCCCGGGCTTCTACGAAAACTCGCCCAGTGGTTGAGACTTCCTTCTTCTTTGAGACTCCTTCCTTCATCGGCATAGCACAGACAGCAGGTGTCCCTCAGTGCTGTCAAAGCCAAAGACTGTTCCAAGGCAGAGCCGGGTAGAAAACCGCAGCTTGTTCTCCCGCCGGCTCACAGCCCAGGAATGCATCGCCCCGCACCACGCCTCAGTCAGGTTATGGCCTCTGCACCAAGCAGAAGCAACGAGAGCATTTAGATGGCCAGCGACCGCGTCGTTCTCTCTCGCTGGAAGAGCCGAGCGAGGCTACAGCCCACGCTTCTTGGCAACATAGCTAACCCGGTAGTTTCTCAATCTTTTACTCTGAGGGTTGCCACCTGAGAGCCGCCCCCCAGCCCTCTCCAGGACACACCGGCGATGCCAGACAGCTACGCAGGCAGAGTCGCTTCCGCAGCTCCCGGGACCCCCGTGGGGATTAGCACGCCACCTGGATTTTTCTGGGAGAGCACGGTGGGGTACGACAGCCAGAGAAGGATAAGCCAAGGCAGATGAGCAGCCTAAGCCCCGGATTCGCCACCTCCACTCCCCGAATGGCATAAAGCACTGGGGTGTCTTCCCTCAGCCAAGGTTGGAAGGAACTGGACAGCAGGTCACAGATACCACGGAGTGGGAAGACAAGAGACTAGAAAAAGATCTCTGCGCAATCTTTCCAATGGGCTTCTCCCTCCTTCAGTTCTCACCTGCTGATGTGCCATCACTAGCTTTGGGTTTGGATTTAGACTTGAAGGAGAAGCGCTTGATGAGGCGGCGGGAGAAGCTGCCGGCTTTCTTCCTGGCAGTGGAGTTGGCGGTGACGTTGGACAAGTCATCATGTGACTGGCTCAGGCCCGCTTCCTTCTGCTTGCTCCTTCTCCGGAAGATGAGCTTGGTACCACTCCGAAGAAAGCTAACTGCAGAGACAGAAAGGAAGGAGACAGAAACCACGATAGTATCCTGCCCTGGCGAGTCTCGGGGGCGCTAACACCCCCAGCCGCTCTTGAATAAGCAGCAAAGACCTCTTCCGCCCCGAGCGGCGGAAGCACGCGGCAGCTTGGCAAATCCCAGCTCCCAACCGCAAGGCAAAGTCTACATTCAGGACAGACTGCAATGCCAACAAGCTGCTTCACTAAGCCCGCTGTCCCACGTCCCCTCTGCGTAAACTTCCTTTTACACAACAATGTCCTCCCTTCGCTGGAAGCGTGCAGAATCATAATAGAAAGCCAAGACTCGTATGAATGCAAAACAAGCGAGAACGTCTGCATGTGGAGACACCGGGAGGAACACACAACAGGGAACAGGCCTCTCGGACTAGCGCGTCTCAAGGATGCCCGGATCAGTCAGTCATCAAGCCCCTGGAACAACTGCCTGCAGTTTCACGCAATGCCCACATCCAGAGACAAATAACGGCAGTGACTCCGGAGCAGGCAGGACAGGATGGAGATGCCGATTGCCATCAGCCCCAAACGGGTGCAAAAAGGCTTATCCAAAACCTGCACATCATACACAGCTACGACAGTATTTCCTACAGAGAGAGGGGGCTTGCTTTCCATGTTCTTCCTTCTCTTCCCCACCTGCCAGGTCTCTTGAGAATCTGGGCTACGCACCGTTCTACCTGCTGACGTGCAAACAGGGGGCCACCGCAGTTCAAACTGGACCTGGCTGTACCAGGGTACAAGCCCCGCAAGCCTCGTCCAGCTCCTGTATTCCGAGCAATTGAGATTTTGGCTTGTGCTTGTTTAGGTAAGTGTGGAGCTAACGGAAACCGTCACAGCTACAAGCAGACAAATCCAAGGTGCGCCATCCTCCTAGTTGACGCAAGCCCGGAAAGTCCAGAACAGTGGCTCCGTCGGGGCAGGCCCACTCCATCGTTTAGAAGCAGGGAGTTTGTGTGGACATCCTACAATACCACAGGTCAGAGGTGCTAGCTGCTTTGATGCTAACGGAGAAAGAGGGAGGACATCGAGGCCCGTACAATCCACATTGTCGGGTGACCTCCATTTCCACACCAGAGGCAGCCAAATTCAGAGGAGGGATCATTATTTACAGATGTGCACCCAATCTGCGGACCCAGAGGCCAGGGAGAGAAAACTGGTTCTCGGGAACATGCAAGCTGCACAGGGTTCCCATCTAAGAGAGCACAGAAACCGAAAAGGCCGCAGGAATCGGACACCTGCAAATAGAGGAGTTTGGAACCGCTCCGGCAGGAAGCACGGGAGAGACAGGCTCTTCCAGGCCCCGGCAGAAGCCGCTCTTCACCACACCAAAAGCTAGCTGCAGCCCCCACGCTGGGGCAGGGAACTCGAACATCACTTTGTCCTCAAGTACGACAGGCTAACGTTAGCTACCATTTAACAGTTCATCCTTACCTTTGTGATCTTTCAAGCTCCTCGTCTCAAGGGCTCCCGTGGAGCCAGTTTCAGACTCAACATCTTCCACCGATGGTCTCTCAGAGACATCCGATCGCGTCGTCTCATCCAGCTCCTGGCTGGCCCTTTGTCCCGACGACAATGCTTCCAGCAGGTGTGACGATTCGGTAGAATCGTGCATCTGGTCAGCTGCGCCCTCTGCCGCAGAATCCCCGTATGCTGTGGCCTCCAGAGATGCAGCATAGCCCAGAGAAAGTGCCATTTCATCTTGAGCAATAGGTACCTGGAGGGGGGTCAGACAAGACAGGGTCTAAAGGATCGCATTCATCTCCCGTCTTCCATGCACACCTACGTATGGATGCTCCGGTTCCGATCATCAGCACTAGACGGCACCGATGCGTGATCGTCACGCTTGTGCTGAAACGCACTGGAACGTGGCAGATTCCAAAGCGTCCCGCAGCACCTCCCTCACGCCCGTAGGCAAGTCCAAGGACAACTCCTTAAATTCTCCACGAGGTTGCCAACCGGCTACGGCAGCAGCCTCCCTTTCTGTGGCTGCCCTCTGTGAACTCCCACCAGCAGCTGCCCTGCAGACCAGCAAGGTACCTTTGATGCTCACTGGGAAGCGGCGACAAGCTGCAACGAAGCAGCGAGAGGGTTCTGCCAAGCCAGTCACCTGTGCTGGAACCTTCCCACACTGGTCCCTACGGGACAGGGTGGTTTCACGCACACATCCCTAGAAACAACCTCCCAGATTGGAAATGGAGCCTCCTAACTACCAGAGACCTTGGAAACTCCCGAGATGATCAGCGTGCTACGTTTTGTTGGGGTCTTCTTGGCGGGCTTGTTATTCGTCTCGGTTAGCTGCCTGATCGCCGTCTCAGCCACTGGATCCAAGCCATTGGGCATACGGCTATCCCCTGAGCACAAGAAAGATACCAACACTTGAAGTAGCAACCTTCAGCACAGGCAAGAGGTCGCTAGCTGATCGCGATGCTTGTAATGGGCAACTACATGTGCGCAAAGGCAGAGAACAGAATTTATTATGGGCTTGCCCGAATAAACCAAAGGAAGGAAGCTCCATATAGGTCTCAGCTCTTTTAGGCACCTGAAAAGTTTCATTTCCCACCAGGCATATCGTTAAGATATCCTTCCCTCTCAACAAAGACTTCCAAAGACTCCCAAGAGTTTGGGCAGCCTTGGCCACAAACCGTCAACGAGGCTGCAGCGCTCTGTCCCGGAGACAATCAGAGCCCCAAGTACAAGGTGAGCGAAGCTCTTTCTTTGGGTTCAGGTAGCCTGGAATGTTCTTGTCAAGCAAGGAAACACCCAGAGTCATGGACTGGATAGCCAAAGTAGAATTTCTTTTACCTGCCCCCCACCCGCGACCAGCCCTCCACCCCTGCCTTCACTTGGGCATTCTCTTCCGCAGCAAAGGCAGGTGAGTTCAGTGACCCACACTCAGACTGCTACCCTCCAAAAAAAAGCTAACGAACAGAGTCGCTCCGGTAAGAGCCTCAGATTTCCAAGCACTTACGGCTACCGCTGGGCAAGGGGCTGCGAGGGCAGCCGCTCTCCAAAAGCACTGTTGTCTTCTTTTCAGTCACTTCCACCTTGGAAGGAGACCTCGATGGTGAATCTTCATGGCAAAAGAGAGGCAGAGACACAGAGACACCAGTAAGTGGAGGCGAAGCTTAGGCAACTTCGCTACCGTATCGCGGCCCCCTACGCCATGCCCCAAAAAGCCTCGAGCGTGCACAGAGAGCCTGCAGAGGCTGGCTCCGTGAGGCTTTGCGGCAACGAAGCAGTAAGAAGCCAGCCTATCGGAAGAAGACATGTGAAGCAGCCCTATTGTGAGACCCCATTCGTGCCATTTCCCAGCCCCACCTCGTGGACTATCCAGCACCACATTCATCAGGATGTCAGACCGCAAGCAGCAACAACCGCTAGTAAGCGAGGTCAACATGCTTTCGGCTCCGCATCGAGAACGTACAGTGTAACTTCTTCAGCAGTGAAGAAAATAGAGGAAGAGCGGCACAACGCTTAGCTCGACACCACACAGAGCTTATGCAGCAGCATACACGTTTAGAGTCGGGACCTCCCACCACCAAAGGGTGTCAAGAGAGGCTCATCCCTCTCTCACCTCCCCCCAAACGCAGGGCTGCATCAATTCCCTCCCCGCAAGGCCACACACGAGTCTCCACAAGATGCCAAGGGCACGGCAACGATGCCCGCATTCCGACCCAGAAGCCACAAGCGCCACGTGAGGTGCGAGTCCGCAACAACCACAACAGTTTTGCTACCGCCAGTGCGAGCGACCTCGGGAATATCACGGCTGAATCTGTGACCCCATAGCGGCCACCTGTACAAGATGCCTGTTGCGGGGCAGCCTCACCCAGTTTGCAGTCTGCCTTGGGCCGGGACTGAATCGTGGTGACAGTAGTCACAATGGTGCCGTCAGGCATGATGGTCCGGTCCATCTCCACCTTCTTTGTGGGGGTGATGCTGGTTCGCAGAGATGTGGCATGCTGAGCATTCAGTGATGCGGGAGACTCCTGGAATAGCAGCTGCAAAGAGTAAAGCACAGCTCTGAGAGGCTTTCCTCCCCCCAGACGGAAAGGCAGGTGTACAGGTGACAAAAGCTACTGCTCTGCGCACCGAGGAGCCATCCCCGCTACAACATCAGTTGAACGGAGGGAGGCTCAGGGACCGAGGGCCAACCGATACCCCTCCTTGGCCTAAGGGTCTGCCAGTCCCCTGTGACGAGCCCAGGCCCAATCATGCTTGTCTCCAGCTAGAGGTGCGCATCATGAACGCTTCCGGAGCACATGTTTGGGCCCAGCTTACGGAGTAGTGAGCTCACCTCCAATATAACGGTAGCTTCAGCCGCCAGTGACCGCCCAGCTCCTGGGGCCAGCGAGCAGACCTGCCTCCCAGTTGGCTGTTTGGCCAAAGCATCAAGCAAAAGCGTGGCATGTGCCAGCAGCACATCTGTGAGCAGACACAGGAAAACAAAACACACCACATGACCTTGGCACCTCAGATGTCTCCCAGGCAACCCCCGCTTTTGGGAAGCAGCCCTGTGGGCCAGCGAAGCAGATCCCCACAACTCCGGTAGCTCCCAGGTTCGAGGCGGGGAGGGGGCGGGCAGCGCTCCTCTTCACCAATCCAGAAATCGACTTCCTTAAAGAGGTGGCCGTCACACGGCCTCCCTCAAACATGGGTGCTGTGCTTAGTCCCCGACCGAGGACAAATGAACAGTGTTAAGAGCCTTCTGCAACGTTCTTCCAATACACAGGGACAAATCCCCACATCCCTCTCCCCGCTTCAGAGCGGAGACAAGCAGGCCACGGGAACCTCCGGGTACCAAAAAGGTCAGAGTAAGAGCCTTTCAGTAAGAAAAACAGACTCCAGAGCTAGTCCACGCGGTCAGAGGCTCACGTAAAGACGCGTATGAAAAATCCTTTCCGGAGTTCATCACGCATTGTACCGACACAGAACTGCCACAGGCTCAAACCACACAAAGTCCCTTAGGCATTTTTGTCTCCCCATCTTACAATGCGCCTTATGGCCACCCGTACTCACTTCCCCCTCCATCACTGTTCCCCAGCACCTGTAGCTTCAGCTCTTTACTTCTAGGTCCCAACTCCCTGCGGAAACAGAAAAAGACAGGCTGGTATTAGGCAATCTTTGCAAAACGGCCCCGGAGCAAACAACCCCGTTCCGTATCTTCCCTCTCAAATCTCACACGCCTCATCACCTTTCCCAAAGCTCCGGCATGCACACGCTACTTTGGAGGACACGACAAGGGGCAGCAAACTACACAGGAGAGGAGAACTCTGGTTCGTGTCCCCTGCAGGGCTGCATAGTCTGCCAGGGGAAGCTGAGCGGGCGATCTGTCTGGAAGGCCGAGATTTACGCTCCAGGCCTTCTGCATGCACCGCGCACAATCGGTGCTTCTGCCCATCCAGTTAAAACACGGAGCATCCCGGGGAGCGGGAAATACGTATGCAAGCTGGGGCCAATCGCTGGAATTGGGAGCCCGGCACGTGGGCAGCACAAACACATGACGCCCTGCAGCGCAGACTTCACCTCTGCACCGTCTGCATCAGTTACTGCGGCATAGTAACAACACCCAGAGACCGTGCTGGTCTGCCTCCGCCATGCCAGTCAGAAGGAGGGCAGACACTTACAGAAAGAGCTCCTCATTCCACTCCATCTCTGCTGCAGCACCCGCGCTGCCAGCTGTCACCGGCCTCGTCCACTTCTGCTGTGGTGGGCTATCCAGCTCCGCCATGCAGCGTATCTCCCCAACTCCTGCAACAGAGGGACAGAGCGCACGCATGCACTCATCGACACTAGGCAGTGGCTTGGCGGACACACGCCCCTCTTTTCTGTTCAAACCCAGCCAAAACATACCCTCGCTCCAATCTCACCACCTGCACGCTCCCCCTTGCAGATCAGCAATGTTTTCACACTTACCTTCCTTCCCCTGGCAGCCCAAGTTCAGCACTCGAAGATTCCGGAGCAACAGCTTAGAACCCAGAAGGGCTGCTGCTACTCTGGACGGGGACTCTCGAGTCAACTTGTTGCTGGGTACCTGAGGAATGACGAGAGCGAGACGGATGCCTTTATCATTCACTCGGCAGCAGACAGCAGTAAGACATGTGACGTTCGTCCTTGTATCTTGCCAAGTAGCTCCTCACGCAAACATAGGGGAAATACCCACAGAGCCATCAAGAGATGCTGCAGGTTTCCCAAGCTATCGACCTCTGGTGGGCGCCCCTGTTATTTCAGATGGGAAATTTAAGGCAGACAGGAAGAGACAAGAACAAGCTTGCTGGCTGCCAGTCGGACAAATGACAACGACAAACCACGGACCGTGCCGTGCTTGTAAAGGCTGCCCTGGGCCGAGCCTTGGCGTTCAGAGCAACAGAGAGACTGCCGAAACACAGATGGGTGCTAGGCAGTCCGGCTCCACCTCAACACAACCCCACTCAGCGTTCAGGAAACAAGATACAAACAGAGCTGCCCTTCGGAGCAGCTTCTAATCGTCCCTACTCCCCACGCCACAATACCCCAACTCCTATGACAGTGCGGGCCAGGATGCGGCTGTTGCCCAGAAGCGAGTAGTCTCAACCCTTGGACTCCTGCCCGAGCCTCAGCCCTCAAAAGCAGCCCGGGGCACAGTGTTTGAGGCACAAGAAGGACACGAGAAGAGAGCCTTACCGCACCGGCTCCAGCGGTGCAGGCCTTCAGATTCACCATCATGGCTGGCTGCGTGCTGACAATGGTATCCTCGATCAGATCCTTTATGGTGGACAGATCCACTCTCCCTTCATTCTTCTCTCCGCAAATCAAGAGAAAATGCAGGAAAGTCATAACAAGGCAGACACATTCTCTCCCTATACAGCCCCAACTGCCTCTCAAACCTCTAAGATGCTACACAGTCTTCCTCCCAGTAATAAAGCCCCAGGTACTCTTCCCATATCCCTGTACTCACACGGAAACTTTATGCACCAGGGAGCGCAACAGCTGCAGGCAAACGTAAGTTGTCTAAATGAGAGAAACTAAGCCTCCACATCTGTAGTCTGTCTGCGGCAAATTTTGACAATAAAGCTTTTACGGTTTGCCGCCTCCTCACCACCTCGTGAGACTGTAGTACCGCACTTACGGGAGAACTGCCAAAATTCTATACCTACTCAGGGTAAAGCAACAAGGGTGTCAATAAAACAAACAAATCAACCAACCTATCTGGATCCCAAAAGCACAAGCATGCCCACGTTCAGCTCCTTAAAACTCTAATACCCACGGGTTCCCCATGCTAACCTCAGGGAAAAAAAAAACCAAACAAACCCAAACAAACAACAGAAACAAACGAACAAGAAAAAACCAAACCTAACCAACCCAGCTCATTCTGCATCTCTACACCTAACAACGGCAGGAGGACCTATGCAGACAGACGGCCTTTTTAGCTACGCAGACTCCCCTTCAGATATCACGCCAAACTCAGATGACAGACATGGGAACCTGCTTTGGCCCTCTTGAGAACGTGCTGTTTTGACAGTGCTGAGCTAGTATCGATTCCAGGGCAAAAGAATCCCCTTCCTCACCCTAAAGGGCCACAACAGCAAGTTGCCAACCTCTCCTTTCTGCAGCAGCCTTCCTCCTGGCTCGGCGCCATTTCCGCCCCTCCTGCCCTTCCTCTGCTCGAGTCCAGCCTCCCACTCTTCGCTGCTCACCTCGCGAAGTTGAAATCTCGGTAGAACCGAAAGGTTCAAGTCTGGTCTGTCCTTGAACATCCACGACACCAGGAGACCTTCGTTCTGTATCTCGTCCAAGTGGATCTCCACCTGACCCAGAACAAACACCCATAGTCAGGAACGGTTTCCATTTCCATTCGTTGCTTTTTGCGCCGCTTCAAATTCAGCAACCGAAAGGCACTCACACCCGTGCAACAGTAAGAGACAGAATGTAAGAACACAAGTGGTCCCAGGCCTACAGGAAGAAGCAGCTGCAGAAGCCTCATCACTCCGTAGCGATATCTGGCTTCCTGTCTGCCTTTGGATGCCCAGGTGCCATCGGAGGGAAAAACGATGATAGGTTATTTCTATGGCTGAAGAAGCAGCCTGCAGGACAATCTGAAAGAGTGAGTCGGGCACTGACATGCGGTGTTTATTGAGCTACATCAATTAAGCATCGCCAAACCTAAGCACGGCCATTTGTAAGTTAGCAATGAGTCTCTAGGAGATCATCCTCAGACTGAAGACTCATCCAGGTCACCAATAGTCTGCCAAGAGCAACAAACCAGACTGTACACCATCCCGTAGTTCAGTTGAAAAGTTGCACACCCATACACCTGACAGGCAGCGCTAATGCAACAGACAGGAACAGAACCACACAGGAAGAACTCCTGACCCCTAATCTCTAGTAAAAACAGGGGAGTTAAATTTAACATAGTTCTAAAGCAACTGACAGACTGACATTTATTTATCATGAACACAGAAGGTTGTCAGTCGAAAGCAACACATATCTGGGACATGGTACGTGCATAAAAAAGGCAAGGCACAACTGGGGATACAGTACTCAAGAGTATTCCAGCCAACAGGCATATGGTAACCTTAGCAGCATTTCACAATGCAGCAGCAAGACCTGAATTAGGATACCATGTGCAATTCTCTACGAGAACGATCAACCCAAAACTTCAGCAGGCGCAGTCAAGGAGACCTAGAAAATGCCAGCGAGCACAGGAGCAATTTGATGAGACATGACAAAGGCCACCCAGCTCCCAGAGACTACGCAAAGACGAAAAGTGATGACAGTTGCCACCCACAACTACATCGGCAGCAGGCACGCCAAACGCTGGCGGGCGGGGGCAGGGGGGAGACAGACAGAGAGACAAGCTATTTAAATGACTGCGGAACAGAGGCACAAAACCAAACTGGGATGATCTGATAAACGTTGGTTGAAAATTTTACTAAAGCTTCCGAGAGCAAAGGGGTCCTAGAACAACCTTCCAAATCCAATAGCATAGGATCGGCTTCTGCTACCACAGAGTTACTTCTGATTTCGCCATGCCTCCCTACAGCACAAATGAGCGCGTTGTCTCCAAGCGAGATACTGTCTCCAGCGTCAAGCCCTTCCTTCACGATGGGAACAAAATCACATTCCAGAGAAGCAAATCTAGCCACAAAGTGAAAGTACGCGGAGGTACCACCCGTTGCGATTTCACAGAGCTTCTGTTCTGGAAGAAGCATCTCCAATGTTCAACACACAGAAAAAGTCTGTATCACGCTCCTGTGAACGTGTTAAGGGGAGCACTGACAAGCAAACCACTCCTCACCGTGGATTTCTTTTTCGCACCAACAACAAGGACACCAACATAATCATACAGACGCACAGGACGCATCTTTCCCTATCCATCACGCCACGAGGGCTTTTGAAATCTGTGGACCCTTTGCTTCTTATTTTAACACCCCCTTAAAAACACAGTATAGAATGCTGCCACACCTCAAATCTCTCTGGATTTGGTTATGGCTATGTTACATGGCCAAGATCTGCAGAACGAGGCTCAGAAAACAGGACTCAGCACGGAGATCGGGAGTATTTGCCACCCCGCCAAACGTTAGCGACAGCACGCTACTTCTTCCGGCACGACGAGGCCTTTATTTGCACTAAATCAGGTCCTCCTTCCTCGATCAGCATGAGGCCGGGTGAAAGAACAAGTTCAATGGCTAACTTTTTACAACTGTTACCTGAGCCTGCAGCACAGCCAAAGTGACATGATAGGTGTCCACAGAAACAGCAACCGGGGACTGCTGAGCAACAGAGACAGGGAATTTCACAGCTTCAGCTGACAGATGGCAGTACAGCACCTAAAGAGAAAAGGAAGGAGATGAGTTTATATCCTTGGCAAGAGGCAGCCGTGCGATGGCAAAACCTCTAAAAGCGACAGGCAAGGTTGACCCGTTATGGCAGGAAAGAAACATCAGGCTTACTCCCAGACCTGGTTCCGCACTGCCAAGCTGCCATTTCAGACTCTGTACGTGAGGCAGTAAAGACCTATTGGTGACAGGAGCTCTTTCCTCCTCTCCCCGATATAGAACTCCGATATTCAGGCTTGGCATCCATATGACCCCAGCTCCACCAACGCATCTGCCCCCGGGGCTCTCCCAGAGCTCACCAATGCGCAGCCCCAGAGCCACAATCTCACGATCCCGTCGACAGGCCTCCGAAGCCTGCAACAGACCTCACCCGAAACTTCCCCAGTTCCACCATCCCCGTCGTGCAGGCCTCCGCAACCTGCGTAGAACACGCCATCAGTTAACGGAAAGACCCCACACCGTACAATTCAGAACAGCAAAGCCTTACCATGCTGCGGTCCGACTGTCCCTTGCACGTCACGCGACTTATATTTGCGGCTGGTGGTAACTGAGGACCCTCTTCAAATGTGATCTGCACTGAACTCTACAAAAAAAGAAGTCTGTCAGTTCCCAGCGGTCAAGGTATCCCAGATCGCTTCAAAGAGGACAAACAATTCTGACATGGGGCCCCAGAGACACTCCAGTCCATTTCCATGAACCCAGCCAGCACGCGGAACCGTCGCACACTGCAATTCTACCCACCTTGGCTTGTCCATACAGAGAAAGGAAACAAGGTCTCCAGTCAAGGCTTAGACTCGCAAACACCAAGTTCAATTTCAGACAGGCAAGCCCAAATGAGAATGGAAGATTGTTCTGGATAGCAGCCAGCTCTAAGTCAAATGTGTGAACCTTTCTTCACTGCAAAAGCTTTGCTGTTTCTTCTCTCTCTCTCCCTCTGCCCCCCGTGCTAATCCTGCCCCAAGTAAATTAAAAAAAAAAAAAAAAGCACACCATAAATACCGATCAACAACAATAAAATCCACCCTCAGCACATGGTATATCAGCTCCTGTGCTCGACTTGTTCCCTTTTTCCACCCTCTCCTGGTTCATTAGATTACAATCTCCACTGCAGAAGCATCCCTCTTCTTCATTTGAGGATTTGCCTGTATAACAGGACCAGTTATCTACAGAGAACCCTTCTCGAGAAATACAAGACCAAGATAAAGAGTTGAGAGTGTGCCTGCATGAAACCTATCCCCTAAAGATTCCCTCTGCTCACTGGGGGCAGTGGGGGGGGGGAGAGAGAGAGAGAGAGCAGGCAATCCGAGCACAAGGACACGACCGTTTGCCGAGCTGGTTGTGTTTTAGGGACAGAGTGACCGAGAGGAAGAATAAAGGTGTGGGAAACTGCGCCCTTTTTCTCAAGCAAACGAGATTGTGGGCTTTGACCTCTGTGCAACAGACTCGGGTGACAGGCAGAAGCGGGGTGGAAAGGGCTCTCGGGCACTAATCTGACTGGCATACATACTACAACCTGAAGAGCCGTTTGCCCATCAAAAACTAGTCCGGACGCCTGCCCTCCTCTCAACACAGACACGAGGCAGCTCTCCCAGTGACCAAACTTCAAAACTGAAAGACTCAATGGAGAAACAATGTTGGATCACTCCCTGCTGCTTCATGCTATTAATGCTTGCTGTTTCTTCTTCTCACAAGCCTCCTCCACCAGAGCCCTGGTGCGTTCACCCACCCAGCTCAGTCCAGATTATCAGATCAGCCCTTTCTCTCCGCAACCAGAACCTCTGCCCAATGACTCAGGTATGTAACCACCAGCGGCAAGCTGTCGCCCTGTTCTTCGCAATACATCGCAGTCTCACCAAACTGGGCGGCACTAGCCAACTTCAAAAGATCTCGTTACTCAGCCCACTCAGAATGAACCGCGTTCACAAGGTGGCGTGAATCTACAATTACCCCAAGGCAGGGAGAAAACACAGAGGAAAAATAAAATGAGGAGCGTAGCATGCGCTTGAGAGGCAACTCAGTTCTTTTCATGTCTTTGCCCCGTTTTAAGGCAAGTAACTTGAAATCCAAACAGGAAATACAAAATACCAGCTGCTAACATTTAAAGATCTACAGGGAAAAAGTGACACCTTGTGACCAAAGCCACTCTCTGGAGTACGGAGCACAAGAACGAGACATGGCCGGGAGGCGGACCGACCCTCATCTGCCCACTGCCAGCTCCCTCAGATCACGCTCCTAGTGGAATCTGCCCCAATTCAGATGCTGGCGTGCTCTGACCACGAATGTGCTGCTATAAAGCTCCTACTGAGCGCGCCTTACATTCTCACGTTCACCGTGATTTGGAAACACGAGGAAGTGTGGGCAAGTCTAGACCCGAACGAGATTAGGATGCATTCTTTTTAAATTCACCAAGCTGAAAGAGGCCACGCAGAAACAACAAAGCCACAGAAGGAAACAGACTATCAAGAGGGAAGCGACAGAGCCAGCACTCCTCCAGGACTAGGACACGGGAACGCTAGCCTCCCTCTATTATCCTTTAATGGAAAACCATGAGACTTCTATCCCAGTTTCAGTGTTTTCCTTTCCGTTTCTTGGGACTACATGCAAGGGAAAATGAGACAGCAAACCCAGAGGATGGTAAAGATAGCTCTTGAACAGGCAATCAAGACAGGAATCCATGGTTCTTCCCCAGCCACGCCAACAAACCTGCGGAATCTGAGGGCTGAGACCCTCCGCTGTTCCGAGTTCAAGTCGAGAGCCTGACGTACTCACAGCCATCGGCTCCTCCACAACAATTCCACTATTAAACCCAGCTTTGCAGACCTGCACTTCCTTATGGCTTTTTGTCAGCTGATACAGCTAAAGTAAAAAAAAAAACGTGACAGCAAAAGGAGCCAAGAGTAAGTCTACCCGGGGAGAAAGCGAGATCGCTCGCTTCTAAGCATAAGTCTATTTCCCGACTCCCCTCGGGACTTAAAAGGAGAGCAGGGGTGGAGTCAGACTGGGAGCGGGGAAGGAGGCACCGTCAATTGCGACAAGCGCCATCAGGCCTTAGGTCCCTTCCCTCAACCGGATGCAAGGATAATTTCGTAGAAGACAGGGACAGGGCGGAGAGGGGCAGAGGGGGCCACAGGGGAATACAAGGCTAGTGCATTTTCAACGACAGAATTGCCATCAGGTCTAAACCGAGGTTTACCTGAAAACTACAATGCACCGCAAAAAAGGAGATGCAGCTTCTCCTTTGAGACCTCAGCAGATGGCAGGACTATCCTTTATGCAACTTCATCACAACGACAAAACAAAGAAACCTGTTCTGCGGTCTTTGGAAGGTGTGCACGGACTACATGGAGAAGACTGCAGTCAACCTGAGACTGACTTCCCCTAATCGCACCAAATTTTTAAAAGACCAGAGGAGTATTGCTTAAAAAAATTTCTCAGTTACAGTTAGCGCTTTCATATTATTAAGTCCCTACTCTCTTCTCGTTCGGCAGCCCCCTGGATCGCCTGAAAACATAATTCCTCAGGGCACGCCACGGAAGGTTACTCAGCCTTGCAATATGTTAGCACGGAGACTAGAACGGTCTTACTTCTACTGGTACAGCCCCCTGACGCTATGGGCTACAACATGTAAGTTCTCATGTAAGTTGGCAAAGAGTTCTTCAGCAGAACGAATCTTGCAAAAACTCAGCACCGAAGCGCCAGCTAAAAGACAAAACGCTAATTTCAGTTGTCTTATCCCCTGACAAAGAGATACCTCAAAAACAACCATGTTATCAAGGATAGTTGCGAGTCTAGGCCAAATGTTGCAACGCAGTAACTTTCTATATGGATCGCAAAGTTTAGACGTGACTGAAGTCATTACATAGTCATCTTGAGCAACAATTACACATCTCTGTGGCTTTGTGAGCGTTACCTGGATTCAAGGCCCACACTAAGTCTTCCACCTCTGTCCCCGATCGAAGTCCATGCCGTTTCTTCTGCGCGTCCAAAGAATTTCCGTGTCGTAATTCCAAGGCACGAGGAGGAAATGCCAGCAAAAAGATCATCGTTATCTCTTTCCCAGTTAGACATGATCGGACACTTTATCCCATTTTACGAGGACCAGGGGGCTGAGCACTGGAATTCTGCGGCTCAAAAGCAAGGCATTGGCAGGAACGGAATGCCCGAGGGGCGTGAGAAGAAAAGGGTCCGAGATGGAGTATTTTTCCCAGTTAAACAGATGTAAGCACTCCGTGTAACTCCCGATCTTATCCAGAAACCCACATAAGACACAGCCCCCCCCCAGTAACCACAGGCCCCACTTCGGAGAACAGCTTTTAGACCCAGCAACTCACTGTGTCAGCGCCACTTTCTGAGGAGCGACTGCAGCAGAAACCGAAGCATGGCCCTCCAGGGGCCTCTGCGCCATTTCAGCCATCAGCTAACCTTCACCTTACAGGAGTTCTAAATTCTGGAACTTAGAAATACAGGTCATTTTGTGAGAATCTGACAAATTTGGCACGCAACGGAAGAGCGCGGTGCATCAGATACGGGCGACTGCTGACACTTGACCACCTCGACCGCGGCATTCTGACAAGAGGGGCACAGAAGGACAGGGTGCATTTCTACGGAGCAGGGCAGAGGGGCATTTCACAAATGTTCTTGCTTCTGTTCGGTCCCCCTCTCCAAAGAGGGACAGCCTCTGCCTGTGCATGCTCTGTCGCAGAGAACGGCCCTCAACTTTCCCGTCAGGTCTTGAAAAGAGAAGCAGCAGTTGCTGTGGCTCGCCCTACGTGAGCCACTGTACCGAGCCAACCGCAGGGGAGCCGCTAAGCATCACTCATGGCAGCGGGTCCCCTCAATACAATATGCATCATATCAAAACAAACCTACTTTCCGTCACAAAAGAAGGAGCTAGCTTTGAGGAGTCAACACCAGCAGGATCTGCAGGGTTTTGGCTTCCGTACGATAAATCGGCCAAGCATATCCTGACGCTCAGAAGTTTTCCGCAGCAAAAACAACGGCTTCTTCAGGATGTGGATCTTGGGTTCAACGCTGCAGCTGGCTATTTGCATGACCAGGGGAAGGCGGGGAGGAGGGTGGGAGAAAGGAATGGAGGCAGGCAGAAGGAAGAACTTCAGCAGCTGACATGTTAAACACCAGACCAAGTTTCTCACATCTTACCCAGCGTAACTATCAAGAGCGTAATCTTACACTACATAATCTAGTCTCGTTTAGTTCCAGACAAAAGATTCAGTTCCAACAGCGTGCAGCCGGTAGTAGTCCCACAGCCACCTTATATAGTGCCACCCTCTCAATCTCCCTGTACCTCATCCTGTAAGATCAAGAACATAGCCCCGTTAGGCTACTCGTTAGGCTACTACTCGTAATCAGTCCTACCATCTCTCAAAGGAGTGTGGCCCGCACTCCAGACTCCTCCTGCCCTTGGTATACTTAAGGGACTGTTTTCTAACTCTCTTTTAGAGCACAATGAAGGCTTCTGAACTCGTTCAAGTAACCAGTACAAGAAACGGGATATGAACACGACAACAGGGCCAGTCGCTTCCCTGCACCACAC
>VYZV01028835.1:325-11147 GCA_013401275.1 Pandion haliaetus | reverse complement strand
AGAAATGCCAGCCACATCTGATTCACAGACTTTTAGGGAACGTGTGTATAATATGAAGGTGCTTTTTAGCAACCCAGTTGCACTTGGGTTGCTGACTAGTAAGGCCTTCAAATTCTTCTTTTTCTCCTTTCTCCAGAGAAGTGCTCCTGGGGAAAACAAAACCAAAAAAACCCTTCCTTGACTGACAGACTTGAGCAACAATTAAAAGCCAAATTCATATAAAGTAACCAAGTATTCGAGTTACATCCACAGGGATGTCTTTTAGGGTTGCCAAAAGAAGTAGTATGTTATTCATACAGTGTTACAGACATATTACCGCAACTACTGCAGTGTTATTCTTTTAAAATACAACCCTAGTTAGCATAAGTAAAACTCCATTTGAAATGTTCACACCCTTGACAGAACCACTAAAAACCCAAGTATTGATTTAAATTAGACTTTAGGGTGAAATTATTGAAAGTAGACACCATCTGTCCACCACAGTCATTAAAATGACAACATTAACCAAAGCACAGTTTAACTCTCAATTGAAGCGTTAAGCTTACTGAGACCCATTAACACATGTTCACATTAAGCTTGTGATCATAAATTCATATTTGTGCAAAATATTTCAGTAAATGAATTTTTACTAAAGGAAAACTATTAGGTCATCTCAAAGCTATGGTGAGAACTACAAGTCTAACATCAATCGTGTATTTCTTATATTGGTGAAGCAATACTAGCACTATTGTTAAAAAAAAAAATTAAAAAAATAAAAAAAATTCCTATAAACATATGGAAAGCATGTAGGTAACT
The DNA here is from genome assembly GCA_013401275.1 of Pandion haliaetus. NCBI lineage: Eukaryota > Metazoa > Chordata > Aves > Accipitriformes > Pandionidae > Pandion > Pandion haliaetus. The sequence continues at coordinate 10,352 of VYZV01028835.1, read as the reverse complement.
ACAGAAGTTAGCCTACCTACACTATGAGGAAGGAACAATGCCACCAGTAACATCCTCCATTCTAGCTCACCTACGTGAAATAAACCACACCTGGATAGCCAAGGCCATATGTTCCACAGCACTGTTCCAAGGGTTTATATCTCAGCAAGAAAAACAGGGATACGCACAGGAGGAATATTGGTCAGATGCCAAAAATCAAAACTGTTGCAACAAAGCAGTCTATTCGAATGCATGTAGTGGTTGACCCTTGCTTAAATAAAACCACCATAATCGTATGCTTAAATGCCTCAGAAAATACAAAAAACTATGATTTCAGTAAAGAGTTACTATTTTGGAACCATTGGTTCAAATGTCAACAAAATTTCAAATGCTAGTTTCAAAGGTCCAGCTGTTTTTCTGATATTCATAAAACAACTCTAAAAATCCTTTGTATTCCAGGGGAATTACCCTGAGCACAAATCAAGTCCACAGTGAGACCAACATTTATATGTATCCGATGCTGACATAAAAGCTAATGCCAACAGCATATCCAACTTTGTGGGCAACGCCTACCCGACAACTTGAAAATGTCATCATTTACTATTGCAATTCCACCACCACCAGTTACAGATTACATATAAAACAGTCTTTTCAAAAGCAGTTTTCAGGGTTTTTATTTGTATTGCAGTTCTCTTCTACTACTAGGTAAGTAGCAAGAACAGCAAGTTTAAGTCTATAAAGTGCACCTTGAGCACACTAAATTATCTGGTCAAATCTTTGCTTAATCACCACAACACGTGCATGCATACAGTCACTGTCAAGTGACACAAGCACAGCATGAGCAATCCTAACCCTGTCCAGCAGGATGACACATGTTCATCTGATTCAGCACATCATAATCCACCTCTGTGGCTCCTCTTCCACTGCTCTAGACTTAATCAACACTTGCTTTGGAAAACAGCTCTTGGGTTTTGCAACTGCCAGCCTTCACAGCCAGCGCAGCCCAGCCTACGAATGTGTTGCGAGCTGCAACTGTTTTGAAGCACGCCATCATGACGTGTCAAGATTTGCCTCTACACCACCTGTGTTTGGTACGGCCGTGGTTAAAGCAGCATACACAGCCAGGAAAGCAAAAGCCCTTTTTGGGTAGTAAAAGTCACCATCTAAATAATGATCTTTCAGCTTCACACTTCACCGTAACAGTTTGCAATGTCCGGTCTTTGACTCCTAGAAGACTGAAGATTAGCTTTATACAAGGAAGGAATGAAAAACAAAGTAAAAAAAAAACCAGAACAAAAAAAAAAACCACGAAAAAAAACCCCAAAACAGCAAGCTTTCAAAAACCATAGATGTGGATGTGGATGTGGATGGGAGGAGTAGTTGCTTTTACACCGAAGGAAAAAAATATCACTCAGTAATCTTCATTCATTCCCCACTCTTAAAATATGTAATTGGAAGGCAGTGTCCTCCATCTAACATATACTGTCCAAGCACTGCCCAAATATAATGTTTATTTTGATGAGTTGTGTTTTAAGCTGTAAACATTTATATTTCCCACAACATACAAATCCTACGCCAGCAGCAGAAGATTGATTTGACAATTAAAGAGAAAAAACTAGGGCAGTCTAGAGGACAGCTCATCAGAACTTTATTAATAGCATCCTGGATTATGGAGGACATTACTGTAAGCTATAAAATCCTCAATGTCTAAGCTCTAGTGACTTCAAATAAGAAATCCCTCTGTATAAATAAGTAACTAGAAGCTGTGCAAAAGATGTTGACACTTGACAACCTTTTTCTCTCCCATCCCCACAATGCTTGGAGACCCTTAGATAGAACATAAAGCTCTTAAAAGTAGCCGTCAGATGGCGGGAGGAAAGAGGCATTAAGATGAGTAGCTAAGGAGTGAATAAAATGCCCAGATTCTCTCAATTCCAGTACTTCAGTTCATATCTTGACCTCATCTCCTAAGGACAAGAAGTTAAACTAACCACCTGACCACACACAGGTAGAGCTGACAAAGAAACAGATATAAACAACAACAATAAAACACTGAAGCTCAGAGAAGCTATGCATTATGGCAACATCTCCCAGAAAATCTGTTCTTTGCTCTTATTTCAGATTCAGTGACAGACAATTTTTTCCAACATTCAAAAAAATTTCTTACATGTGCTTACTGCAGGCAAAAAGTACCTGCTCAGTGTGCCCAAAGTCACATTTATAAACAGGAGCAGATCTTTAACACTCTAAAATAAACCAATTCTGTTTCATACCCAATAAAAAACCCTTATCTACAATTAACTCATACTCTCCCTGAGTACCATCTTCCTCATAACTTTTCAACCTTCAAAATAGAATGAGCTGCATAAGGCTGCTGGCCATTAACTGACTTTGAACACATGTTATTTTAATTTGGTAGCACCCATAACTTTTCAGCAGAGGAGAGTTCCTTACTCTCAACATCTTAATGCTATGTAGTCCCCCAATATATGTAGACCAGAAAGTGTTATCTCCTAAAAAAAACACTTACTCCCCTCAACAGAAGTCCAAACCTCTCTCTCCTTGCAGAAGCACAGGAGTAGCTGAGATATTTTTTCCTTCCTAATTTCTGTCCTCCAGCCAAGTATTCAGAGCTATCTCCCCTTCTTCTGTCCTGCTTTCAAAACAGCAAATGCTTCAGCAACGGTTGTCTTTCTCTTCCCACAGCATAATCCAGGAAGCCTAAAGAACTTGTTTGCTTTCTTCTTTCAACACAGAGATAAACCCTACTCTCCTCATTCCCACAGAAAAACTGCTGGAGAAAGTGGCAATAGGCATTCAACAGGCAACTCTGAAACCTAGATATGGTCACCTACGTACACACACAGCACCAGGATGCAAGTAGGTTACAAGCAACATATAAACACTGCAATATCCTTGCTGCTTTACAGGCAAGCAGGAGTCAAAACACTTGAAAACACTACTGAGAACTAAATTAAAATGTTACATTTCCTTTATTTTTACCTGCAGTCATCAAAAGTTGATCCAGGAGATGAAAGTGCAAGTCGCTTGCGCAGCTCATCCCTCTCTCGAGTTACCTGACGGAGCTGATACAGTATCGTCTCCAGCTTCTCACTCATCTGTCTAGTGTCTATTACAGGTGGTGGAGATGATGCTTTACCAGTCGTACCTGACCAAGAGATAAAAAATTGGCACTCAGGGAACTCCTCAAAAGAACAATACAGCTTCACTAAAGAAGTTAACACTAATTTAAAAAATCCTGCATATTTGGTTGCAGAATCCTGTTCAAAAATGAAAAGTCACAGAAGTTTTCATCAGTAAGCTGACAAGAATAACCCCAGTCAGAGCCCATACTAGCAGAAAGGCCCTATGTTGCAAGTTAAGTTTGAGTGACTAGGTTCCTTGCTTACTCATGAACTTACAAGTTGCCTAAATGGCAAGGCAAGTTTGCAGTCACAATTGCAAACACCTCAGAAGCTACCATAGTGACAGAAGTCATAGGTACAAAGTTATTTCCAATAAAGAACCACGTTCATGTTTATAAATAATAAATAAATAAATAAGTTGCACCCGCATCAACTTACCCCAGCAACAGCAGAGAAACTGCTACAGCACAGGGGCTCTTTTCCTTTATCTAGCAGCAGAGACATACTATTCTGCTATGTGCTACTGTCAACATTTATTTTGAACGCAATTCTGTATTTTCTCATGTTGCAATTTATCAGTTCAGTACATGAAGTTAAAGATTTGACTTGCCAATAAATCATGAAAAATGGGTTTTATTGTTAACAACGTCGGCTAAAACGAGCACATTACAATCACTGCAATTGGACTACACATCAAATTTCCTCTAAGGGGCAGTAATACATTAGAGGCTTGTAGGATCTTTTAAGTCTCAGCTTTCTTAATATCAGAGATGAGTGATGACGCCTACTGTCTTCTCAGACAGCTATACCAATACAAAGAGGTCTTCTTCCACCTCAGAGACGAGAGTCTGGTATATTGTTTCACAACATGCTGACCATTAATTCAACTGTAATTTTAGTTCTGCTCATTTTATCCTAGACACATGAGAGCAAACTCAAAGATACAGGTCACAGATGTGAAAGTTAAAGGCCTAAATATATATAGGATATTACTATTTTCTACCCAAAAGAAAAATTCTAGAAATATAGTTTGCATAAGTATACAATTGAAACAAGTTGCTGACATATGTATTAACTTGTTAGGATGTAACACTTTATTACGCCTTTTTTAAAAATGAAGAAACAAAAGACACAATAGTAAAATAATACGCTGTGATCACTGTCTTTTCAAACAAAGAATGTCAAACAAAGTTATTTCATCTGATCAAATGCTAATGAGTTGCAAGGATTGGCTTTTTATCTCTAAACCCTGTTCAGGAAGGTACTGCAGAACGCAAAAACTCCCTCCAACTTTTAAGTAGAACTACCTGTGCTTTACAGTTCCCACACCAAAATAACTGCAGGGTCAGGGCTATCATACATACAGCATCTAGAATAATATGGTCCCTGTTGTTATCCCTTTCAGCTGTTACTGTAATTCTGTAATGAGAACCTATGAGCCTAGACTGTTCTTGTAATTAACTATTGCATAATAATGTATGTAAATGCTCTAATAGAAAACTGAAGAAATAGAAGAAATGCAGGAATAGCCTGCATTCTGTAGAAAGACACAAACTTGCATCACTCAAAAGAATTCTCAATGGAGGCTGCATTTGGGCTTTCTCCTACTACTTTGTTTCACTCCCCCATCCAGATGGAGCCTCTTCATCCATAAGCACTAAGGATCTCACACTTCCAAACTGCAGTTATCCTTCCTTTTTCTAAAATAAGAACCATTTCACATAATTTTTAGGGCAAGATTATACAAAACCCAGTAATAATACAAATGCACTGTCTTAGGCTCATGATGTAGGGAATAAATAGGGAAAAACCCAAATGGAGAGATAAAAAAAGAATATGCATTCATCTGGAATAGTTTGAACACATCAATGAGCAGGGAATTTCATAAACAAGTGAAAAGGTAAAGGCAGACAAACCTAATCCAAGTACTGACAGGCTGCATGGTCTTGGGTAAATTCAGTGGCAACCTCCACATATCATTTGAGCTGACACATCAGAATTTGCATAACACTAAAAAAAAGTCCCCTTCTCATCCTTACAGAGAAGTTCAAAAGCTTCTCTCTCATCCTGGGGCTGCTTGTGAGCAAAACAAATGAACAGGATGCAAGGGGCACAAGAGGAAGGAGGAGGTAAAGCAGGAAGGCTGGTGTGCTTTACACCGAGGAAAGTGCATTGGATTAACAGTAGTCCATCACTAATATCAGTGTTAACCCCAGCAGCAGTCCCATGGACAATGTCCACTACACAAGTCCTACAAAGGCATGCCACAGCTGCTCTAGGAATCTAAAACATATTAAAAGGAGGCAAGAGTTATACCTCTGCTCCTCCACCTCTTCCCCCCTTCCCCCCCAGCTTTGACAGCATCCCCAGTGAATCTTCTTCAGGCAAGGAGAACATTTGTGCACACAGTCCCAAAACTGTGCCAAGCAAGACAAGACTGCTTTAGATAAAGACAGGCTAATTAGCCTTAGGAAAGAAGCTTTCTTGACTAACGTGAAGCCATTCGTCTTAGCACTAGAAAAGGTTATTTTTCATTAGCTTGTCACTTTTTACAAGTACAACAACAAATACTTTCATCTCAAATGCAATGATATTGTTGTCAACACATAATACCAGCCAAGAGATGTACGCCAAAGTGCTCTAAAAGCACAGATCAATACAATCCAGATATTCCCCCTCTTATCCTTAAAAGAAGTCCAAAAAGTTTATCTTTGTTTGATTTACTAACAACCTTACATTTTCAATAGTTGTACAAAAGGTCTCACAAATATTAAATCAGATTTCTGGATGCTCACGAAAACAACNAACCCAAAAAAAACAAAAAAAAAAAAAAAAAAAAAGCCCCAAACCAAAAAACTTCAGTAAACTACTCTTTCATCAGAAAAATTCAATACTCTTCATTTCCTTTAAAGCAGCTTCTATAGCTGAACACTAAAAGCCTTTTACTGCATCTGACATCCTGATGCAGCAGAAGGAAAGTGACCCGTGCTTTCAGCTTTGTATTCTTTTTCCATCTGACTGCGTATTTTACACAACAGTACTTCCTTTCCACACTTTAACCAAACTGGTCTTATAACGTAGAAGCCTAAAGGCTAAATCTCCATTAACCAAATTATGCCACCTTGCAGTAACTCACCTGCTTTCTCAGACAATCTGGATTTGTGAAAATTTATTTACTGCATGTCCTGCCAAGTGCAGCTCGTTCATCTGCTTCAGAAAGCCTCACGACTCATTTTTTCATGTGAGCTGCGGTTGGGCTCTGAGAGCCCAACCATATGGAAGTCACCTCCCTGGCCAGCCTCCAGATAAGCAGCACTCCACCAACTCCTGACACAGCTGACAGCAGCGATGCCCTGTGTGGGCAAAATGCATTTTGCCCATAATGCAGTACATGCATTAAGTCCTGACTATGCACTGACTTAATCTAAAGCAGTATTTTGCAGGATTTCCACCATACATTGTATAAAAGAAAAACCTGAAAAACAGAAGCTAGAGCAATCATATCTTCCACAATTTTAGTCCAACTGCTGGACTTCAAAGAAACCACAAAGATCCATTATTGTAGTACATACCAAATACAATTCTTGATGATTACTCTAATCATCAATGACTGAAGGGATAATACAGCCACACAGAAACCACTGCTCAGTTATCTTCATATTTGGGGACAGGGTAGCACAGTTTTTGAAGGAAAAAAAAAAGAAAAAAGAAAAAAAATTAAGAGAAACAGGGCTGGGAAACTTGTTAACCTGACCAAGATGTACCATAATGCTGAATCAATATAATGTTGAGGTGGGAAAGGGGGTACTAACGCATAAACAGCTACTTTTGAGAAATACCATTAACATATTTTGAATTATAATACACTCATTGCTCTTTGAGAAATACACTTGTATGACAGGTTCAACTAATGCAAAAGGCAATCTGTCACAAGCTAACAGAATGCCTGAATTTTACAATAATTTTTTAAATTCATCTTATGTGTGCCAATTCTTGCTTGCAAACAAACAAACTATCCATTGTACAGTCAAGCATTTTTCATTGCTTTCTTTCATAAAAAAATAAAAACAGGGATGTTCAGAGTATTATTTCTTGATGGCCTTGTAAATCATGACAGAAAATGTTAAAAAAGACTTGTAAGATGTATTGCAAGGCATGATCAACAGGGTTTCTCCCCAAGCTTGGGAAGGGGTGGGGAGTAAAGACTGCTCTAGGAAAATGCATGCTAAAATATTTACTTTCTTTCAATAATTTATGAGGACTAGAACAGGATTACATATCAGAAGTTATCATTTAGATACATTCCTTCAGATACATCTTTTGAAGTGGTCTTGAAATAGCAGAGAGCACAGAACAGAATTGCATGCAAGTAAAATAAAACATTAGTAAAAACAAGCAGCAGTACATTGAGGAAAGGAAGCTGAAAGGTAAAATAATGAACTGTGGAAACAGTTTCCTCTGACAGACAGAAAACCTAATAGGTCATGAAAGCAATGAGGATCATGTAACATGCAAGGACAAAAGACTGGGTAGCACTTCAGTTTTTGTTTTAGTGTGGAATACAGCAAGCTGAACAAACCCACCAGCATGTAAAACAAGCTTTCAACTTCAGTAAGTTTAAGACTTCAGAAAGAACTGAACAGTGGTTCTAGAAAGATCAACATGAAAGAAAACCTACAACCTAATACTCAAAACTAGTAAGTAGGGCGAAAAAAGGGCAGATGTGTCAATTCAGAAAGTCCTCACAGAACTTTGCTGAGCTAAAATACAACAGAGTAAAATCTGTTACCGTGGCCAAGGAAAATACAGCTGAAACTTCTGCATTTGAATATTCGGGAGCTCTGTGGTGCAAAAGCTCAAACCCTGTATTTGTCAGGCTTACAACCACACAATAAAAGCATAAACTAGACAAAAGTGTCCAACCCAAACCCAAGGGGGACAATGACTGGGGTCAACCGCTCCACACCAACCAAGGGGATGAGACTCCACCAGGACTTGTTCCTTCACATCTTCTCCTGCAAAGGAGTTGTGAACATCATCTCACCATACTGTTTTATAGCCTCAAAAGAAAACTGCTGACACCAAAAAGATTTCCTGAATGCACACACGGATAAAGGACATCAGGGAGTAGTGAAAGACACTGTGTTCCAGACATGCTGCCTAGAGTGCAGGAGAAGGGTATTCACACACACTGCATTTCCATTCAAATCATTATAGACCAACCAAATCTTCAGAAATTCCTCCAGGGAGCTGCCAAACGTTAAGAAGCTATTATAATAAACAAACTACTGTGAAGTGGTCAGCTATTCACTAGTGATTCTCAAGCCGTCTCTATGCAGAACCCTTAAGAGACCAAGAAGTAACTCAAATTGATTTGCCACAGGAAATATTACAAAAACAAAAAAACCAAACAAACAAAAAAAAACAACAACAACAACAAAAAACCCACAAAACCCACACAAGAAAAAAACCCCAACCCAAACAAAGGCCAAAAAAACCCAATGCCCCTCCTCCAAGACTGTATCAGTATACAACAGCAAAGTTAACTTTTTTTTTGTTACTGTTGGGTTGGGTTTTTTGTGGGTTTTTTTGTTTTTTTTTTAAAATAGGGCATCATATCCACTGAATAATTCTTGGGTACCTCTGAAGTGACAGAAGTTGAGAGGACACTGTGTATGACTACATGTCAACCCATAGCTGCCTGGAAATGGACGCCATAGAAGTCAGTGATAATACATTAAAGCTATTCAGGGTGCTTATTACTTAAGAGAAGATGGTTATTAACTAACACACTGAGAATTAGGCAAAAGAGATTAAGGATCAATCCTAGAGACATTTACATGATTTATGAACAGAATAAAACAGGAGAAGAGTGAAGTTACTTTAAGTTTGTGGAAAACTGTGTTTACTTCCTAAGTTAAAAGTCTTGTTTCCAGTAAACTAAACAGATACTATTCAGATCAAACAAGAAAACTACACATCAAATAAATCCAGAAAAGGAGGTTTAATTCAGTTATTGAGGCCAAATTTTACAGGAAAATGACTTCTGAATAGAGAGACTGATGGCTGAGGAGGTGGAACATCAAAGGCAATCACTGCAGTACAGAAAAGGATTCTGATGTGGTGTATTGATAGTGTTCCTAGTACCTTTTCTCATTCATTTCTGGCCTGTCAGAAGGGGTAATATTGTCACTTGTTCCTTTGTCAGTATATATTAACTGTTGAGGAATCTTTGCAAAATATAAATTTTGTGTTTGTGTTAGTAAAAAAAGCAAGAAATACAACTAGAGATTCCTACAGGATATTGTGGGGAAATAAATAAATCACTCTTTCAGACAAGGAACAAGTATTTATCTTTGACTGAAAGCGTATCATAAATCACACCTGCAACTGAACGCTTCCTGTGAATACTGAAAACAATGACTTCGTCATATAGAGCTGTAGAAAGTATGAAGCAATAAACTGAAATCCCAACAACATAAAAGAACAGTTGTCAAAATGGCCAGCATGAAAATGGGGAATGAAAGACTACACATTGTTGGGAAGGAATTATCACCTGATGGGAGAAGGGTAACGTTTGCTTTGGAGTAAGAATTAAGGCTCTCAGATTCAGTAACTTGAATGGCAATTAGTGAAAAACTATCTGTATATAGCCTGTCAGGCTGATAAGCCAACAAAGCGTTAAGCAAGAAAATACCATCAGTTAAAGTTGGATAAGCTTGGTGGGGACAGATATATAACCACCTGATGGCTGCAAGAAGTCGTCATAAAATTGTAGCGTCAATGGTGGTGTTTGTTACAGACTGGTATGTAAATTCCCATAGGAAAAGGTAGTACAGTGAGATGAACAGTGAAGAACAAGAAAAAACACTTATGACTAAAAAAGTGATACCATCTGCAAA
>VYZV01028833.1:43503-58535 GCA_013401275.1 Pandion haliaetus | reverse complement strand
CCCCACACAAAGACACTCCTTAATTGTATTACTGTTAGGCTGACCTCCAACCCCTACTAAAATGAGGACAAGGCTAGTTTTGTGTTTCATGGGATAACAATTTATGAGCAATTAAAAATGAAGAGACACAAAGCATTCATCACAGTCTCAGCTAGACAGGCAGCTGAGGTCAAAGGTTCTAGCAATGAAGTGTGCACAATATATTTTTATTTCTGTTTTCACTGAGAAGGAAACGGGTTAGCTAAAAATTATGGCATGCAGCCTCCAGTTCAAAATAGGTACACTTAATCTTTCAAGACAGTCCATGCTTGGGCAGATAGGTTATGACAGCACACACACACACACACACACACACACACACACTTCCAGTATCCATAGAAGAATTCAGAACGTATTATTGGCAAACTCAAACACACAGTTGCTTAAAATGAGATGCACTGAGTGGCCTGAATGCTTATGCAGCTTACTACTTAGCAGTTATAGTTGTCATGTGAAACATATCTTTTCCTCTGATCCCTAAAGATGAAGTACGGTAGGATTTTATCCCTTTTGTCCGTATTTCAGACTGCATGTGGGAGTTCATGGAAATTTCATGTGTTTACATTCCTGAAGCTACTGTAGGTAATTTACATAAATACGGAAATCAAGGTTTCCATGTTGTTAGTGTCTGTATCATGGCACTTCTGTGTCTCCACAACTGAAAAAAATGTTCTGTAGAGGCTTTTTGGTTTGTTTCTGTTATTTTTTAAGATAGACCATACAGTTCCAAACCTGACACCGATTGCTGATTTAAGGTCTGTTGTCTCAGTCTGGCATGAGCAAAAGTATTGGTGAATCATCTATTACATTATGCCATAAATCTGGCTCAGTGTGATTTTGCAATGTATCATATTTCCAACCTGTATCCAAACTAAAAGCTGAGAGTGAACGGTTTTTGAATTGTCATTCTAGAAGGACTCAATCCGCTTGTTTAATCAAAGCACCTGAATGGCATTGCCAACAAGAACAAAGTGAAGCATTGCCTAATGGGTTCAATTTTGCTAGAACTGTGAATGAACGTGGGCATATATATACATGTGCAGTGCTTGTGGGATTACAATAATTGAAAGTCCACTTACATAAATAGGGACATTTCTAGCCTTCTGTAGTAATTTTCTATTAGAAGAGAAAATGTAAGTTAAAAATGTGTTTCATTTGCATCAGAATCACATCATTTTACAGGTGGATAAATAATGCAAACTAACAAGGGGTGCCTAGAATCTTTGTGCTCTATTTTTGTTGACTGAAATGACACTACAGTTTATTCAATAAGGGATTATTTTGAGTAAAAAAAGTGATTTATGTGAAGCATGACATCTTTTCTTCTGAATTAAGCCAAATCAGTAAAGATGGTTGGTATTGATTGAACTATAGAATATGGTGCATTTGTTAAATGGGAGTTTCTTTTCACTGGGGCTGAAAGCCAGTAAATAGTTCTCAAAGAAAACAGGGGGAAGGTAAAAACTCAATGAGACTTTTAGTCACTGCTGGTGACTAGAAAAAAGAAGGCTTAATAAGAAAGCAAGGTGAGAGATTTAGTGGATTGTGTCAGAAAGATTTATTTCATTTCTGCAATTTTGAGAGCATTCTTCAACAAAAGAGATGATTCTGTCAAAGACTAGTCAGAATGTAGACATGAAATGGAAAGATGCTTTAGGTATCATAAGTATCTATCATGCAAACATAGTCTTATAGGGTTAAGTGCTATGCTACATGCCAGGCCTAAACTACCCAGGGACATACACACTAAAAGCTGATGGGAGCTGCTCATGAGTTTCTCATCACCAAGTCAGTTAACACATCAGCTATGTTTGGAACTCATACTGCAACAGAACAGTGGCTCCCCGTTAAACATCTCCCAGTCAGCCAGACTGGCAGTGGGGAAGACCTGGTAGGACGCTCTGGGAAATAATTAGTTATCAATACTTTTTTTTTCATATTAAAGTACAATAGTGCATAGAATTTTTTCCTTCTGGCTGAGTAGGAGCAGTAAGTGGTAAGAGAGTAGTCTTTCAAGACTCATAAAAATTTCTGTCATGCAGGGGGATTATGTGAGATAAAATATGGAAATTATCGTAAGAATACTGATTTATGTATATAGTATATATATTGTATATGCGTATACACTATATATACAACAGTGCGTATATATAGTGTTCTAACTATCATTGCTGTTAGAATGTGCAGTGGAATATAAAATTTTTACTTCATCTTTGGTGGAGCAAGGCATCAACAAGGCATACAAAGTCTTTCTCTGAGGAATTGCAAACCTATTATTAGTAATGATAATCTCAGATTATAAATTAAAGAATACTTTTTTGGGGTGGCAAATTCCATAAGACTTTAAGAATGAAACAACGATCATTTTAATTCAATATTTTGCCTACAATAATAGCTAATAGCAGATGTTTATGGAATAACAGAACGGGGAAAGAACTGAGAATATAGCCAGGCCTCTGTGTGTCCTTAAAATTTTATAAAGAAACTTTACCTACAGCATGTCTCTATTTTATCATTCTTTTCAGGGCAGTTTACATGTTTGGGCTGAGGAGTGTGTTATATTTGGAGAATCACATGCCCCTGGCACCTGTGGCCTGTCCAAGACATCAAGGAACCGACATGATGCCTGAATAGCTCAGGAAGCTGAGACGTGATCTGTCCTAAGGATAGTGGGGATGCCTCTTTCCACCAAGGGTCTTTCAGTTCCTGGCCAGAGGAATTCCTGGGATGTATCATGCAAAATGGGAATTTGGATGTTTGGGATTAGATTACGTTGGATGCTTGTGGAGCTCTATTATGGATGAGTCCTGTTCTCTGTAGCCTTTATAACTGCCTTCTTTAGCTCAGTTAAGGTTATGGTAAGGTGAAAGTCAAGGTAAGTCTGCATGTTTCATCTTCTTTTCTAGGCACAGAGGAAAGATCCCTCAAATTCTCTGCTCTTCTATTTTTGGCAGAATCCATGAACATTTTCATATGTCATTGAAAGACTGACCGTGGGGGAACAGTTTGTTGTTATACTGGCATGGTGTCCAGACCTTTAGCACTGACCAGTGCAAGTGTTCAAGAATTTTGTGCTAGTCTGAGAATAGGTTAATGATTCTTCCTTCTTGCACAGCAAAAATTGCCTCTGGTGTCTTACCAGCTTGCAAATTGCAGTGGTTATAAGAAAATCTGTTGCATGCATTGCCTTTAATGAGTTTGTTTCCTGCTCTTTTGGAATTGGAACAGCCTACCTACAAGGTTTTGTCACCTTATTTGGTGACAAAGCTTGCACTTCTAATGAGCTTCCAGTTGCTAGGTGAGGGGCAGAGCAGACAGTATGGTGGTGCGATGTCAGTGATGGGTTGTACTGCCTTGATTGGATTCTGTGGCAGTCTGTCCACATATGGGCTAGGTTCAGTGCTGTTGCTTTGGCTGGTGCAAAGTTGGACTGCATCTGCCAAGTCTCGACAAAGGAGTAGCCACTTGTCTCGATCGCTAGAAGTTAGCAAGTCATTTTTTTTTCAGGATGGTCACTAATATCAAAGAGGTATTTTTAGGTTGTGGGTGTGTGGCTGGATTTCTTTTCCCAGGTACTTGTTCTTATTGTGGCCATCTACCGACCTGCTCAAACAATCTGCCAGTGTCCGCAGCCTGATTCTGTCTGGGATCAAAGTCAGCAAAGAGAATATTTTTCTGAAGGTCACCACAGCTAGGTTTAGTGCCTTGTTCTGCTAAGGAACGACTGTGAGGCATGGACGGAGGGAGGGCTGGAGAAGGCAGGGAGGGCATTCTGCAGTTCTGGCCAAGAGAGGGGCGGGTGCATCCCTCCTGAGGAGACATCTGATATCCTCTAGAGAGAGCTCCCTGGGAAACCTCTGATATGATTATTTATACTGAGCTCATCGGGACAGTGTCGGAGGGTATCAAGAGGTCACAGACATTAGTTAAAGCATCACCACATTTTGGGGGGATTAATTCTGACATTTTGCTTTCTATTGTGGACCACTTCTCGTTTAATTGAGTTAATAAATTCAATCAAATGTTAACATTTGGTCTGCAAAATAAGGAATCAAGTCTCAAAAGCATCTTGATAAATGACAAGAATCTTAGATAGGTGGCTCATACATTATAGGTGAAAATATTTACAAACACATAGACATAGACAGTGGTATGAACGTGCCCTTTAGTAAATGAAACACCGCACACCTGAAGCCTGAATTATCTCTTTGGTAGACTTTGGAAATACGTTCTTGGACAATGCTGACTGACCACTATGCGGACAGTTTATGTACTTCTCATGTAGCTGCGCTAAGTCTGTTTCACCTTGGGCTTAGCTCAGGCCACTTCAAACTTTTGCAAAGGCTGGACACAACCCCCCTGACCCATTTTTCTCCAGATAAGAGGATTTTGGTGTAACCTAAGGCTGAATATTTTGTTGGTAGTGTTAGAGTTTACACTGTGAAGAACTGTGAAGTCAGGAATATTAAAATGTTGTAGAACTGACAAGCACAGAGGGAGCTGGGTGTAAAACAGAAAATAAAATCCAAACCCTTCAAAATACCACAGTCTTCCACTAACTCTCACTCTGTATGGAAAGTTTTGCTCTGCATCTCCCCCTTTTTGACTGCCTGTCTGCTGGTCTGGTGTTGCAGCAGCACCGTCCCTGAGGCTGCGATCTGGACCAGGACACAGATGATCCTTGAAGGCAACAGGTTCTTCAGCAGGAGCTTCTGGGGAGCTGAGGGTGTTTGGAAATCAGCTGGCTATTTTTTAAAAATCCTGCCCTAAATATTTACGAAAACTATGTAACATTTCACGCCTCTCTGCTGTCCCTCTTTGTGGCCTTCATGAAAAGCATCACAAGAAGAAGTGCCCTGGTCCTGACTGGTTTCCAAGTCTCATTAAGTACAATGGATTTGCAAGTGTTTCTGTACATACCGGTTGCACTACATCATCCCTTGCATTCCTGAGGCTGAAAGCTGCAGAAGGCAGCCAACGGGGAGGGGATAAAGAGCACACTTTTTAAGACTCTCTTTTCCCAGCTTCTATTCTTTGCTCTAACCAAAGGAATGAAATCGCAAAGCCATTACCTCATTTCTGAATAGTTTGGAAGGTAGCTCGCTTCGCTGTTTTGAACTCGGGGGGATTTTTCAGTTGCATGGAAAAGTGGAAATTTTGTAACTCATTTTTGTTTGTTTGTTTGTTTGCTTTATAAGACTCACCCTTCATCACAAAATGAACGTGAAAGGGTAGTGAGTTGGAAGTTGAAATGCGAGAGTTTGCAGGGGCTTGTTTTCCAGAATTTGATTACAGGCATATGTCTTCCCTGTGGCTTTTAAGATTTTAGTAATTAATTTTTTTTTCTAGAATTTAGATGATATTCTCTCTTTTCTGCTTCCCCCACCTCTCTTTTTTTGAATACCACCTGAGTTTGGTAAGGAAAAAAATCATCTTTGGGATTTTGTGAGGCTTTCTCCTAAATCCTCTGCTTTAATTTGTTTTCTTCAAATTGCTCAGTATAAAATGTACTAAAAAATTCAATGCTAAGAGAAGCATAAAATTTTTACGCTTTAATTGTTCAAGCAAAACAACAAAGTCTCACCTAGACATAATCACAAATGGGGTAGTTTGTTTGCACATACTATCTAATTAATTTAGCCTTTCTAATGAAAAATTTTTCCTTGTATGGAGAACCTCAAAATATCAGACAAGCCTCAGTGCATGTCATTAAATCATAATTTAATCAACAGAAATTCTCACATCAGAGCTGGTGCTTGGAGATGGTCTGGGCTTTGTATCCATTTTATACAGGATACTCCTTTTGTGGGGATCCAGGCTGAGCAATCGGGCATCTTCTGCCTGCTGGTGCCATAGCAAAGCAAAAGTCATTTTGCAATGCAAGGCAAAATGAAAGACTTCTTCCTCAGTTGTATATGGTTATGTATAGCTTCTCTTTTGGCTGAGTGTTTATGGCAGCCATGACCTGAGTTCCACAGTGTGCTGTATGTGCAGAAGCTCCTGTGCCTCTGTAGATGTGTAATGCTTGGGTGCTGCTGACCTGGTCCAATATACAGACCCTCATCCTTTTAATGCTTTGCAAGTGCCTTGGCTGGACTTACCCATCTTCCCGGTCTCTTGTCGAAGAAATATGTGGCTGTCATAGCTCAATGCCTGTGATTTTATTTGGAGCATGGCTCCCTCTTCTAGCCCATCCCTCTCTTCTATGCACTGAAAGATGCAACGACCCGGTGCTTGTCCCTCAGCAGATTGCTATCTCTTTATGATTTGACATTATAAAAATATTTACAAAATCTATCACAATCTCCTGATGTGCTGTTATATTGCATCTGTGCTTTTTCACTTTTTATACCAGCTAATTAAATTGCTTCTCTATTGCATCTATATCATGCAATAAATTAAGTGTTGTGTAATATGTACTTAATACTTTGGTTCCCATCAGCAATATGATATAGTTTGCCAAGCTCTATCTGATTGTATGTATGAAATCCAACATTATGTAGTTGTTTTTATAAAGGTTACGATTTTACTGAGGTAGAAGGCCTTGTACAAGGTCTGTGTATCAGTCTTCAAAAGGTCTTTAACAATGTAGAAGTCTTGAGTCACTAAAATAAGATACTTTCATACTTCTACCTATCAAGAGGTACAATAATGAATTGTGCTAAAGATGTTGAAATCAAAGTGTTTTTCATAGATGAAGAGATGTATTTTAGGAATTTAGAAGAGGAAATCACATTTTATGGAAACAGTGGTGTTCTAATTATAAATGTCAGTTGGGTAGAGGAGAGAGAAAAAATATTTGTGAAAAAATTTTTCAATGGAAAATCAATGACTGAAAAAAAGTCTAAAACATCAGAAATCTGAAATAACACCTCTTTTGTCCTTCAGTTTTTATAAAAAGTTCAATTTCCCTGATGTAAAGAAACAGCTTTTAAAAATTTCATTTTCAAACAGGATTTCTAACTTTTTTACACATGCAAGTGCCTTTGATTTTTTTCTCCTTTTTTCTATTGAATATATCTGTTAAGGCTCACATATATATGATAGTTATAATAAACAGTTACTACTGGTTAGTAACTAACATATACTACTACTATTTTTACACAACACCTGAATATTATTTTATGAAACAAATAACCATCAGAAAAGAATTGTGTCATGGAATGTGTTTATTTTCCAGATTTGTCAGTGTTTGCTTACTCACCAGGTTCAGAGTGATGGTTCAATTTAAAACACAAGCTCTCAAAATCACAATAAAATTTTCAGTTTTGAAACATAAACCCTAAAAATCACAGTAAATGTAATCTGGCTATTTTGGCTTTGAATCAGAAAACCATATCCATAAAGCATTTAAGCATTAAAATTAATCTCATTTAAAAGCCTATGCTTATGTGTGTTGTTAATTTGGAGATCCTAGAAATGGCATGTAGCAGGTGGAGCCTCTGCTTTTCTAAATTTTAGACAGCCAATTTGCTGTGGAAGAAAAAGAACTAGGCAGAACATCTTTGTTTCAGTAAATGCCAAAATATTTTGCAGAATTTTAATGGTTAAAACTTTAAGAGAATCACTCTCCCATACCCAAACTCCTGTTGAAAAGGTCAACTTCAACACAATTTTCTTCATATGAAAATTTTAGAAAGATTTTGCTTTCACTCCGACCCAGAATAAAAACAAGTGTTAAAACCTCATGAGTTGTCATTAAAAGGAAATGTTCCTTTAGCTTTGGTAGCAAATCCAGGACCATGTTTCCTTCAATGAGTGCCATTAACGACACCCAAAAAGTGAATCCCAAGAGAGTATAATTGTCACTGTCTGCAACAAAGATAGCACCATCTCCTTGTGAGTTACTGATGTCAAACCCTTAGTAAAAAATTCTTCTCTCAGAGGCCTTGATCCATCAGGAATTTCAGAATATGCTGAATTCAAGTGCAGAAAGTAATCTAATATTACTCCCATATATTTTAAGTTTAGACATGTGCTTAAGTTGCACTGGAACCAAAAAAACTTTCATTCAGAGAGGTATGGTACAAAGTATAAGACAAAACTGTAATACTGGTTGCAAAAATTGAGTGCGTTTACTCTAAAACTAGTAAAATGACTTCTTAATAGATGCATTTGAGCTGAGTTTATGTATAGCATGCAATGTTGATTCCTTGAAGATGAAGTAATAGCTGCTAGTTAGACTGCTTCCTATATCATGGTTTTGAGCTGTCCTCTATTTATGCTTACTGTAAAAGTATCTTGTACAAGCGGGTGACAATATCTGAATGACAGCATTACATAAATGCTGCACACCAACACATAGGCCATTAATATCATATGAACCCTGCAATATTTTGTCTTCGGTGTTTTTTAAAAGGACCTTTGCTCTAACCCTTATAAATAATGCCGACAAAGACACATATTCTTTTTTCAATATACTTCTCATCTTTTCTCACATCCAGTGCTAAACTCTTGCTACTCCAGCTAGCAAAGCATAGGAACAAGCTGTATATGAAGGGAGACATGTTAACAGTATAAAACCGTAAACAGTGCAGATTAGTGCACTTCTAATAGCTAAAACTAGTGTACTATTTTTCATTTAAAAGTGAGAAAGGTGTCCCAGGATACCACAGTGAAGGAACACAAGTGGAAGCCTTTTGGTTGTAACCGAATGTTGTATAATTTTAGCTGTCATTACTGAGTATAATTCTTCCCACAGCATATTTTCCTTTGAATCATGACTGACCGTCAAGACTGTTGACGCACCCTTTCTGCCACAAAAGCCCTTTTGTCTGTGTGTGTATGTCCATTCTGCCCATTTCTTCCTCGCAGTGGAAAACAACTGCTCGAGTTTTTCTTGTTTTTGTTTGAGAATCACAATTTGATCGAAAGACATTAAATAAATCAGCAAGTGATAATATGAAGCCGTTAATGCAACTTTTCTGCTCAAGTGGTTTGGCAGCCTTTATCTGCTGGCTTAAACTTAAACAATTACAGGCTTCCAGACTAATTACAGTGCAGAACATTATACGATTTATGAAATTTGGCAGCTATCACTTAAAAAAGGGGGAAGGAAAGGAAGGAAGGAAAGTTCATAACTATCCATTATGGAAATGTCCTGTAAGTTCATCAGAACAGAAATAATATACTACTGGTAAAGCCCTTCAGCAGCTCTGAGCATCTTGACTTCTATTTGTATATTTTGTTCATTTTTCATGCTTCATAAGCAAGTGTATGGAAAATGGTGTGCAGATCTTATGCCAGCAGAATGTCTCCTATACTATTTAATTTACAACATCAATGCGTTAATTATATTAACTAATACACAGCCTATAAATAAGTTTACAATTGTCTAGTGAAAACCCTGCTGTAGTTTCCATCGTTTGCCAGACAGAGCTCTAGTCCTTGTTGCTGGAGACAGATCACAAACAGGAAAACCATGGAGATGACTAACGGGTGGTAGAGCATTTACAGACTGGGAGAAGCAAAGGTGGCACCAGCATGTCCCAGTGCTTCTGCAGAGGAACCTGCAGCTGGGGTTGCTGAACCTGGGGATGGTGATGACTGGGGAGCAGTGCGAACTGGCTGCACAGGAATGCTCTGGGAGCACATCTCCTCCCAGCCAGGAATGTGGGTCGTTTAGTTTGTCAGCTAAACAGTCAAAAGGCCAAACACCACAAATACAAGGAGACTCTGGGCTCTTTTGGATTGGGGTAGAGGCACATCAGAGTCTTTTTTTCAGTTATGCTGATTAAAGTCCAACAGCAGTAGCTGCAGTAAGAGTAAAAATGTTTTTTTTTAGTGTAACAGTGATCACTGCACATTTCAGACATTACGAGTAAGACCTCCCCATGAGATTTCTTTCAGAATATGATTTAATATAATTATTATACTGATTTCTGGTTCTGTAGGGCTGCAATACTTGAGGGGCTGGGAAGTTTTTCTAAACTGGAAGTAGAGATCTAGTTGTAAAACATGGCTACAGGAGAAAAGGTTTAAGAAAAAAACCTCAATTATGCCAGAGTGGGCAATGCATCATGGGGTAACATATGTTTCCAGGCTGAGAAGCTGTATGAGACCTATGGAGTTCCTGTTCACAAGGAGGATATTATTGGTGGTTGGCATTGTGTCCATAGCTTCTTCTCAGGAAGATCTCCAATCATAAGAAGATCCTTGTGAACTTTTTCTGTCCTTAGGATAACTTTAGTTGATGAACATTGCCTAGAAAACATGCTAAGAAAGCAGTCTCATTTATAGTACCAGAAATGTAATTCCTGCTCTGCATTGGTGTTTCATTCCTGATAAAGCAAAAGGATCTCATACATAGGGAGGGGAGAGCAGATTCATCTCTTTAAGTAAGACCAGACTTCCTCTGCTGAGGGAGATGACAACTACCACCACCTGCAACAGTGATTTTTTTTGGTAATTCACCTACCTGCAAGCCTTAAGAACCTGTCTTGAAAAGCAATTTGTTTTAGAGAGTGTCATTAAATTACATTGCACTAGACTTGTAAGTAAGCAAACTTGGTTGGGCCAGTTGTGAGACAATGGTTGGAATAGGCCCCATTTGTGACTGTCATTGCAATGCACCAAGATGACTAGGAGTCCAGCTACCCCCTGCAAAACATAGAACAACTTCAAGGCTCAGCTTTAAGCTGCTTTTGTTATTCCCGTTTGGGCTATGTGCTGGCTAGGCACTACATAAGTACTGAGTGTTTTTCCTACGCTGTCTCTCATCACTCACTGGTTTTGCCAGAAGTGATAGGTGGGAGTCAACATCATGACAGCTAATTCAGGGAAAACATGGGCTGGCATGAGTCAGGTTCTGCCCCACAGATTCTCCATCGCTATCAGTCTGTATTGAGGCAAAAATTGCCCAGCACCATTTGAAGCTATCCAGTCCTCTGCTCTGTTCTCTCTTAATCACCAGAGTCCTAGGCATTAGTCTCACTTTTTTCCTGTGATTAATTAAGCGATCATCTTCTTTAAAGATTTATTTCCTTTTCCAAAAAAATAAAAAATTGATGGCATTTTTTTAATGGAACCTTAAGATTTGATCAATGTCCACAAATGCTATAAGAATACTGTAGGCAAAGCAACAATTTTTAAATCGATCTTTTTTTTCTACATCCATCTCATTCCTCTATGGAGGAAGTCCACAGATAAAAACTAAAATCCAGGCTGAGGTGAATATAAAACCAAACCATGCTTTTAAAAACACACCTGTAATCTGATGATCAGCACTGTAACTGATTCCGCACAGACACTCCATTACTTTTCCTTGGGGCAAAGTGCCTTGAATTCTTGCTGTGACGTATACACGTGCACGCAGACATGCACATGTACACAGACACACATGTATATACATAAATATACACATGCTTATAGACACACATAAATGTTTAGTTTGCGGAATATTGCTAAAGACCCACTGCAGTTAAGTAATGTGACTCATGGTTGAGTGGCATAAACTTAATCCAGCTAGATTTAATCTGGCTAATTAAGGTTGATTCAAGTGAAGGTAGGTTTGCCTGTATTTCAGTATGGTGCATACTCCAGCATGTGCTATAAGAAACCACAGGCCTTCAATGTGATCTTATGTTGCCATTTTGTAATGAAGTGTGCTTCACCATGTCTTGAATACTACTACAGCACATGCCAACTAAATTGAAGGTAGTATCAGTAAAAGTATCCATGTGGCTTTGTATCTGCAGTGCTGTTCTATATATTCTGATATGACTCATGAATGTATTATGAGGCTGAGTGGATCTAGATTCTTATGAAGTACCATATATTTGTTAAAAGATATTTGCCAGATATTTACTGAAAGAACACGAGTGTGTTCTTTTATTGCTGAGGGTTACATTAAATAATACTAAAACCCACCAAAAGCATAGAGAATGCCTAGATATATTACATAGTCCATGTTCAATGAAGACTACTCATGAACCTCCTACTCTGCTTAGTCAACAATTCTCCCGATCTGCTTTACACTCTGCATTTCATACTGACAGCAGTGCTGATGAGGTATAATAGATAGATTTGCCAGACCTGTCTAGACTGAAATCTTTTCCCAGTGTCCAAGCCAGAATTGGCTGAAACATCAAATATGAGCATGATGCCAGTGGATTTCCTTTCTTTGCCACCCCAGCACAGAGTCTTTCTGCCGGCCTATTTGTAGGGAAGATGGGAATTGACGGGGCAGGGGTCGTGCCAGCTACCTTTTCTCCTCTTGAGAAAATGGTATCCTGTCCTCCCTCATGAATGCTGGATCCAAATTCTTCAGTTCTAGATGGTCCAAGTTAAGATTATAACTTGACACATGACAAACACTCTGAGACACAGATTGCTGGAGCCAAAGATAGACATCTGGGAGTCTGAAAAAAATGAGAGAGAACTAGACATGTGCTAGTGGCTTTAAGACAAATGCTAATAAAGGAAACAAACGTGATGATTGCCTCTCCTGGAGGATTGCAGGAATCAAGCCCAAGCCTCAAAAAAGGTGCAAAAGTTTGGGAAAGAGGATGAAATAGATGATATGTGACATGACAGAATTTTTAGCAAATCTAAAACTTGAAAGAGCTCAAACCCTCACAAGGCAGTATTCAGCCTTCTCTCAGTTTACACTGTAGATTATACCATTTCTTCTTTAGTGTGAAGGCAATTGGGTCCTTTCACATGGCTTACCTCAAACTCAGGGAGGCCAAGGGTAGGACAGTTTATGGCATAGGGTCCTGTCACGCAAGGGAAAGTGGGTGGTGGCCAAATATGTGACAGCTGGAGAAAGTCACAGTGACTGGGAGTAGGGGTTTGCTTGCAACCTACTGCCAGGGTTACATTTTTGATCTAGCTAGGACAGGACTTTAAGAGATCTGTGTGCTTGAAAATGAAACGTGTGCAATGTAGAAGTTCCTTCCATTGTTTCCTGAAGATTGACGTGGACTGTTGCATGGAGTTAGTTTCGTTTCTCAATTGTGTTTTGATGTATTTTGTGTGATGGAAATTAGCATTGGTTAGACAGCATACAGATTTGAAATGAAGGAAAAAAGCCCATAGGTAAAACTTCATATATATAATATCTTCATGCAGTGGAGACAATGACCAAAATTTTAAAGCCAAGCGAATAATATTAAGCTCCTGAAAACATACCCAGGCCCATAAATAGGGAGTGGTGGTGAATACACCCAGTTTCTGTTAACTTCACAGAAAGTAAAGCTAAGGATTGGCTTTGTTTAAAAAAATATATCAGCTATCATTTCAGGTTGCCTAATCAGGCAGAGCTTGTGGTTGCAGGCTTCACAGCTCTTAATAATCTGCTGCAGGAAGAAGGGCAGAAGAACGGGATGCAAACGGAGGTGCAGAAGAAAAGGGAGAGAGAGGTTAAGGGATTGGGCAAGAGCAAAAAACATGTGACAAAGGGGAAATCGCATGTTGGAGACCATGAACTGGGAAGAGAAAGGAGAAAGAGAAGAGCGCAAGCACAGATGATGAAAGAAAAAGCTGGAGGAAAATGGATGAGCTGCAGTGAAGACAAGAGAAAGAAATGATTGAAGAACACCCACCCAGGGACTCTTGCCAGTCATGGACAACACAAAGCACTGACCCAAGGGAAATGATTCTGAATCCGTATGGGAGACAGTCGGAGCTGTGGGCCTCTGCATGGGATTTTGAGGAAGGGACCTTGCTGATTTTCCTGAAAAGTGGGTCACCATGGGTTTTAAATGTGGAAGAGGATATATGAAAAGGCATTTTTGATCCCTGTCAGAACACAAAAATTGGAAGAGGACTTGAAATGTACCATTCTGTATAAGGTGTCAGATAGCAGACAGACAGAGAACAATTAAGACTGCACAAGGCTCTCCATCAGCATCGTACAATGGGAATAGGATTTTCTTTTTCCCCGGATGTCAGCCTAGCCACTCAGGCGAGACGAAGAGAATTTCTTCCACTTAAGAAATCCTTTGTTCAGGAAAGAGCTGTTCAGGCCTCTGTTCTCTCCCCAGCCAAATTGTATGTAGTTTTCACGGAGAAGACTTCACTTTCTGAGGGGCATTGGTAACCAAACAGCTTCTGGACAAAGTGCAAAGTGCAGCAAGTCCAGAGTATCCTTGGAGTCTGACAGGAAGGCTAAAGAATGAACAGAAACATTTTCAAATGCAAAAATGTTGATATTTATTCTTGTAAAATTTGCCATAGTGATTTTTGTTCTGTGAACCTTGCAAAAGCAGAATTCATGTTTTTGTTGAATCATGTTGACTGTATTCTCAATACAAGAAAACTGCATGTAAATCTGTATAAAACCTGCCTAGATCATTCCTGTGAAAACTATTTAACTAGACCATGAATAACCAGCATTTATGCTAGTTCAGTTACATCTTTTCTGCTGGTGTGCAATANTGGGGTTTAAAAGCGTAATATAAAAAAAAAAAAAAATGCAGTCAAGCTGTTCAACAAAGAAGGGAACTAGACATCCCCGCTACCAGCATCTGTTTAGCCTTTGCTCAGTGAGATTAAAACCTCTGGATTCAGCAGAAACGAGTTGTCTGATTTTTTTTTTCTCTTGTGCCGTGAATACATATGTGCACATACATGCAAAAATGCAGGAATACATGTGCATAGACATGCATGCACACACACACATACAGAGATGGAAACTTGGAACACAGACTTTTTCACCCAACTAATGTACCAATTTAGTAAGCTCTTTATTACCCTGCTGATACTACAGCAAAGATACCAGGTTATCAATTGACATATTTATGTGTAAAACATTTAAAGACTTGTAAAATTATTAAAACAAATGTATGACTTCCCAGCTTATGTACATTACTTGAAATTTTTTCTTCATAAGGGTAAAAGAAATCCTGGATATAGTTTGGAATACAGAGGTACTGCAAGCAGCTATCTTTCCATTTTACTTTTATTTCACAGTGGCTATGTATAGTGTCAGTATTTACATGTAGTGCCCTGTTTGCTCTTACAGACCAGACTAGTCTCACAACTGGGTTTTA
>VYZV01028833.1:0-42382 GCA_013401275.1 Pandion haliaetus | reverse complement strand
AAAAAAAAAAAAAAAAAAAAAAAATCCAACTGAAAAAGGAAGAGAAAAGCCAGAAAAGAATATCAAATGTTTTGTATTCTCTCAGTTATCTGCTACTAAATTTGTACTGCATATTTACTAAAGCCAGAGCTGCACTACCCAGTGCTTCTCATTTTAAAACAATCATTTATGGGTGTTAAAGTATGCCTGTGAAAGCAGAAGTGTACTATGTCAATCAAAGCTAATCACTGGTACAGGCAAAGTGCTTTTGTTGGCCTCCATGCTCTAAGCCGCGCTTCCACATCTGTGTTTGAAGAGATTAGAGAGGTGCTTCATACAAGAACTGTATTAGTTAAAGCTGATCGACAGTATTTGGAATAAATCATGAAAAGTTGAGTGCCAGAAGGAAAGGCATGNNNNGCCAGAAGGAAAGGCAT
Organism: Pandion haliaetus; assembly: GCA_013401275.1. NCBI lineage: Eukaryota > Metazoa > Chordata > Aves > Accipitriformes > Pandionidae > Pandion > Pandion haliaetus. The sequence goes on along the minus strand of VYZV01028833.1, from coordinate 41,966 downwards.
GGCGAGTGAGTTTGAAATGGACTAGGGCTAAATCCGGCTCCTTCCCACCCTTCCCACCCTTCCTTCCCCCAGATGCACACGTATAAACATCTACACACTTGTTCTCTGAGAGCAGTACTGGTTATCTTCCTTCAAACACTTTGCAGCTAATGTGCAGCTGCACAGCCAAACGTACTCGAGCTTGTTTTTACTGAGATACATACTGTTTATTGGCTGAGGCATTGATATCATATTTGATGTGTTTATATCAGTCAGCACTGGCAAGGGATGGGGAAATGGGTGTTAAAGGAGAAGAGCTCTTGCAAACTGGCTGTGGTTCGGAGTTCTGCAGCTCCCCCCACCTCCATTTCCAGCAACACTCTTGCCTCATGAATGCCATACACTTTCAAATAAATTATGAGTGACAAGTATTTGAACCAATAAAGAGGGCACCATATTTTATATGCAGTAAATTTAATTCCAGATTGTGTTTCACCTCAGCAGTGTGACATGTTTATTGCTGCTGAAAGATGAAAGCACCAGGAGTTAGAGACAAGCGTCAGCAGTTCTAGTGGGCACCAGCAAAATGAAGATTTGACAGACTGGTGGCTGAGCCCGTGAAATGAAATGCCAGATCAAATTTTACCCAAAAGGGGTCAGATGTACTGTCATGCCCCCAGACTCTCAATACCAACTGAATAAATGACTCTGGTTCAACAAGCTGCGGAGGAAGGTGGTGTGCTATCCATAACTCACTGCTAGAGGGCTATGATGCTTTTCAAAATGCACCAAGGATTGGTAGTGCCAGAGTTGGCTTTGAGGATGTAATGCAATGAAGTAACTCTGTTGGTGATGAGAACTTTTGAAAAGTACTATTAACCAACTTTCAAAATTTATTTGGTCTGCCTTTGTCACCTTTGTCTGACAGTTGGACTTGCAACTGCCTGCATTGACAGTAAAAATCAAGCAATAAGCCATAAACTTGCTCAATAATATATGCATACATTTGAGAGGTTTCTTTCTGTTGGGCTGCCCCAAATCTGAGGAAAAATCTTTTTGACAATCAGCTATAAAATGATGTTTGGTTAGCATCACATTGGAGGCTGAAAATAATAAAGAGAAGCATTGTGCTTGTTCATTCCAAACCAAGCTTTGCCACCTTTTGTCACCTGTAGCAGCACACACTCATCTAAGTTGTCCCACTGGGGATTCTTAGAAACTATTTGTTTGAGGGTTACTTAACATAAGTAAGGCTGGCAGAATTGGATCTGGTATTTGCATGCAACAAATTATATTAGGGGCAACTTGTATGCCGATTTAATTGCACAATGCAGGAAAGACATTTAGAGAATCTTTTGGCTCTAGTGAGATATGCTCACTACAGACCTTCTGGTCAGCAAAACAATTTCTACTGACTCTTTCAAAAGTTTCAGATCAAATACCATTCATTGCCAATGGCCACAAACACTAAAAAATCTCTATCAGTGCTGATATCGGCAACAACGCCTCCAAGATTCAGATAACAGCAGAGTGTCAAATCTGCAGGTCAGCAAAGTAAACTCTCTGCTTCTTAAATTCATCCTGTATCTGCTGGGAAGACAAGACATATTTCAAGCTGCTGCTGCTTAGAAGTAGTTATAATGTTTTGTCTTCACATAACAGCGGATGGCTGTTCCAGATGTTTACCTCATTCCTGGTTATAAATTCCCTAGTTTCCAGACTGAAGCTAGTCATAGGCAGTTTATACCTATTTGTTCTTGTGTCAGTCTTTTCAAAATAGCTTGAAACCTGTGTAAATAGCTTTTCAGTCTCCCAGGTATTTTCTAGCCTGATGTGTATATAGCCAGTCATCTGGGCTTCGTTTTGCTAAACTTACTGAGATCTTAGATTTCCTTCTAATATGACAGACCCTGGGGTCCCTGGCCATCACAGTATTTTCCTGTCACTACTCCAAATATACCAGCAATTGTATATACACTGCAATTTGAGTCAAATTGAACATGGGTGAGTAGAGCTCTAAACAATATTGCAGGTAAGGAATATAATGTTACAGAAAGGTATCCGTAGGTTTGAACCTCTGTCAGAAAGACATTGCTTGATCATCCTAATTTTGCACTTGCCCTTTTCATGGGAATCCCATGCAGTACCTTGTACACAGAGTACAGGTATCACCAGCACTTGGACAAGGTAACATCTCTGACATCTGGAACATCTTTCTAGTTTCTGACTGTCTGAACTCCCAGATGTTATCTCATGTTTGTGAGATATTTTTGTAAAGTGACTGACTTCCTTTTCCATGGATTTCCCAGGGTGGTGCTGGGTGCTCATTCTAGTTATTCCCCACTGCCATCTCCCATTGCTCCTGTGCACCCATACAAAAGACTCTGGAGAAGATACTCTAGTGTTTTAGTTGGCCCAGACACTTACATGAGTGGAAGTGATTAGGCCTAGAGGAACATGTGGGGCTCCAGGCTGCTCATACATGGCTGAGGCTCAGCAGAAGGTTGGCAGCCCTAAGGAGACAAATGCTTGGCACTGATGCTGCTAAGTCTGATCACCCTTCAAGCCCATTTCTCAAAGCTATAAAAGCAAAGGGTTTAAATGACACGTCTGAAAAGAAAGGAGCAGGTGTCGTTGTCCATCACTCTAATGAGGTCCCTTGCTATATGTTCTGCACTTAGGTCTGACTCTGTCTGCAAGTCACTTGGTGGTTGCTCAGGACTGCCTTCATCATTAGGTTGCCTGGACTCCTTGCCCTGTTCATCACTTTCTAACTAGCACGGACATGCAAATGTCTGCACAGGCCCTGCAGAACGAGGCGCAGTGTACATCACGACATCACCAGAAGGCAGGCTGGAGTCCTTGAGCTGACAGTACAGAGCTGAAGATGGGATTAAGGCAGGAACATAATGTTTGTGTAAGCAAGGTACCATGCTACAAGGAACATCAGGCAATGTGGTCTCCATTTGAGGATGGTGTTTTCTTGCGTTTCTTGCAGATCAGTTTAACCCTAACTTCTGCTGGTCTTGTCAGTCCTTTTAAATGATCCTAGTGCTTGACTCTTAAAGAGTTATCATTTTGAATAAACAATACAGGTTTTATTAGTTTAGAGTTTGTTAAGCCATGTTTTATTTTAATCCAGCTGTAATAAAGTTAATGAACTACAATAATTGCTACAATAAAATCCCATGCAGTGCATTGCACACAGAGTACAAACACTGCCAGTGCCAGCCCTTGGGCAGTGCTAACAATGTGCAGAGATTCCACAAAACACTTCAGCATATTTCCTCCAAGAAAATTAAACAAAAAAATCAAATTTATTCAGAAATTTAACAGATGACATTTCATCAGGCCTTCCTGTTATTCAAGCTGCAAACTTTGTGACCACAAGTCAGTAATTCCTGAGCTGAACAACTGCCAGGCCTAGGAAACAATCATCTAGACCCATGTTTTATTGCATGCTTCATATATATATATACATAGGTGTATATATATACACATTCACATATATATGTGTATTTAGCTGCAACAACTAGTGCATATATAATTTTTTTGAATTAGCTTCTTTAGGTTTGTCTTAAATTTAAATGACATTTTTCATGCTCTGTTCTATAGGAACTGTCACACAGGGAGCAAGCATGTATTCACACTGAGCTAGTGTCTTCTCATCTCCAACTTTTATGATTTTACTGTTTTCTATATGTAGGTATTGCAGAAACACTACTTCATTGAATGTCACCCAAAATCTCTTAAATTAAAAGCCTGAGAAAAAAAGCCAAATACTGATCCAACTCCTTATGCAACACTGTATTGAAGATTTTTTTCCCCCATTTGTAAAGTTAGGGCATCACTGAAGATTTTCTGCAGAAAAATATGAAAGTTTTACTCTGAAGGACTTTCTGCAGCAGAATTCCCAATAAGAATAGCAAGAATAGGTGTAAAAAATATATTAATACATACAAGCTCTGTGTTTTGTTTTGGCATCAATAACAAAAATTTTTTTTTTCCTATAGAATCAGAGCAAGTATTATTACTAGTAAAAGAATAAAAAATAAATTTTTGTTATGAAAAGAGGATCTAGCAAAGAGCAATTCATATGCACAGGTTTTTTTATTTTTATTTTTATTTATGAGTAGTTGTTTCTACATAATTAGATCCTTTATGTCTTTCTATAGCTTGCATATATTTGGATTTTTTTTAAAATACTGTAAATCATTACCAGATTTGATCATGAGGTGTACCCAGAAAATAGAAATCCTTTTATCTCAATAGAGCAAGTTGGAACCCTTTTACATTTTTTCTTATAATAACTTTTCAACTTACTTTTATTCATACTGTGTGAAAAATCTACTGAAAACAAACTAATTCTGTTGTTCTAATTATTTTCAATCATTCCTTAAGTTGATTAAGGCTTACACCTGAAGTCCTGCAGATGACCAGATCTTACTACTTTATTCAAAGAAAGCTGTTCTTTGAACTCTTTTGGAGTTTTGCATAATTAATAAACCTATGAAATTCTGTATTTCAAACCCCTCTAAAAGGTAGAAATGTTTTTTATGGATATGGCTGCATTTTGTGTGTGACTTGTGTTAGTAATAAATTATAATTTCTTAACAACTAGTTGCTAATCAATACAACATATGTAAGTATTTAATTGTAAGCCTGTTTATAGATCCAATAATGTCGACAAGGCTATCTGTATGTTTTAAATTATGTAACTGGTTGCAGAATTGCACTCTTAACGCTTGTTATAGTCTAGATCAGTTCACCGTACGGGTTAATATGGCATCTTACTCTGCCAGACCCTCAACTAAGAGTAAGCTGAAATAGGTTCGGCCCTGCATGATCTTGCTGAATAGTTCAGACTGTATAAAGTTTATGTTATTTTAATATACATGAACCTTTTGGGAGGGAAAAGTATTGAAGTAGAGCATGAAAAAAATGGATTTAGTGTCTAGCTCAGGCAGAGTTTCTTTGTCAATTTGGGTAAATCCCTTGATTTTTCAGTGCCTCAGTTCTCCATCCATAAACTGAGGAATTAATATTAGCTCCCTTATCTGCCTTGTCTATTCATACAGAAGACCCCTTGGAGCAAGGATTGTCTCTTGCTGTATGTATTGCATTATTGAAGTGACATTACATCCCTTCCCTTCATTTCTCTTTATGTTCATCTGAGCTAGCCTTTAAGGTTCTAAAAGTATGCGCTATTTTATTAATTTTTGTAAAGTGGTTAGTGCTATGTAAGTGAGGAATGATAAAAATAAAAGCAAGTAATAAATCATATTTAGCTACGAAAATACTTTATGACTGCAACTGATGGTAATTTCAGCATTTCCCCAGTCCCCCTCTGTAAAATGATCTCAAGTTAAACTCTTCCAACAAACATTCTTTCTTCATTCTAAATACTATTTCAGATAAGTTTTGTTCAATAACCTTAGCTAATAAAAGTACTTTGATCAGAATACTTCTTTTTTAAACCTCTTAAATTGCACTCATCCTTTTTTTTGCAGGCCAGATCCTCAGCTGGAGTAAATAAAAATAGTTTCAAACTCGTTCTGTCAAAGTGTAAAGCTCTGAAGAGCAATAATGACCTGCAGGTACTGATTTATGCTGACTGAGATCTCCTGTCTTCCTTTACACCATGGAAAGATCTTGGCTCAGTCACCGAAAACTGTTAACATCAGAGCTGATCACACCACTGTCTTTCCTCCAATTTCAAAAGGGTTTATCTTCTCAAAAACCCTCTCAGCTATTTGTCCTTGTAAATTTTTATTTGTTTGCATTCTTAGAAGTTTCAGGTTAATTTAAACATTTACTTTGTTACCTAAGGGTTTGGCATTTTGAGGGAAGGAACTCTCCCATTAAAAAGGTAAGTTTGCCTAGAATCTGATTCTACATCTCAACCTCAATTTTTGCCTAAATCTAGCAGAAAAGAAAGCATCAAACCTTTGTGTGTGTTGACCCAGATGTTAAAGAACATGCAGGTGTCATACAGTGATAGAGAATATCATTATTTTCAAATATTCTTTCTAAGATAACACACAACCAAAATGTTACCTGCTTGCATTACTTCTGAATGGCTTTACAAGATCAGAAAATATTAGGATGTATTTTCTCTGTATCAAGGGCACAGTCACACCCTTTGAGCTATAGAAGAGGCATGGAGGAGAGCTGTCATCCTGTGCACTGTGATTGGGCTCACTCATGAGGAGACTCCCTGCACAAGAAGACCCATCCAAGCTGCCCTTGTGATCAGGGTTTTGGGGACCGAGACAAAACATTTGTCTTACAGTATTAAAAATTTTTGATTACTGAATCTCATGAGAAATTAAGAAAGAACACTAGCTGAAGAGAAATGCGAGTGGCAATACAGAACACAATTGGGAAAGATATTCCTGTAGTGTTTTGTGAAGGAACTTTAAAAGCAGAAGAATCATTATTCCTAACCCATCTTTGAATTTAAATTGCACACTTAAGCAAACTTTGAACTGTACCACACAATAAGCATAACAAGTAAACCTATGCTTTTAATAGTTAATCATCTGATGCATGACAAGTATCATTCTGAATTCTGTGTGAACTGATTCACTAAAATCATTCAGTAAATTAATGTAGTTTTGCAATATTATCAGTAAAATAGGCAAGCAGCCAAATGTCTAATGACAAATTGAAGGGTTTTGAGATGTGTCTGTCTCTGTGCAATATCGAAATTGTTTTCAAAACAGAAGCACCCTGGAAAAAATTGAGCAACACCACGTGAACCATAGGACTATTATGAAAATTCAATAAATAAATAATGTGACTTATATGCAAATAAATTTATCTATCCTTCAACTTTGCCATCAAACATTTTTTAGTTGCCCACTCTGACTCCCAGTGAAATAAATGGCAACATTTCCTTTGGCTTTCAGAGAAGCAGATTTCCTCCTATACCCAGCATTTATTCAGATCTGGTGTACTTTTTTAGGCAATATAAATACTGCATTTGTAAAGCCTAAAAAGGAGCCACTCTGAAGAGAGGGTAGCAATCTGTCAAAGCAGTGGTTATTGTCTGGAGCATTACCTGTCTTGCAGGTGCTATTCCCTTTCATTTATCTTCCAGCCTCGACCTGATGGATTGGGGATTATTGCTCTTTTGGCAATCAGATCCCGAACATGTCTCCTATTTAACTCTGGGCTGTAAAAAAGGGAAAATTAAAAACCATTATGAGACCTCCATATAATTAATCTTCAGATGGCTTGAAGCTTAAGCATGTAATGTCCTCAGTATACTGTCTACTATAACAAGTAACAGGAGGGAAAAAAAGGCGACATACCAATACACTTTATCCAAGGGAAGAAATTCCAGTTGTAGCATTAAATATAAATACAATAGTGTGTTGGCATAATGTAGTAAGGTTCCTGTACTATTTAAGGCTTTGTTCTAAAGCGTATCTGTGTACACAATGAGATGATGAACACAGTGCATCACATAGCTAAATTTAATATATGCAGGGGTATGATGTTTGCAATGCATGCATTTCAGCAGGTCCCATTAGTGCGCCTTTCCCCTCCAGTGAAAACAGAATGAACCACAGCCCCTTCTGGTTTGCATAAAGCAAACAAAATTAGATTTGCTTTGCTGAATTGAAACCCGCTTGGGATTGTGAGCCTCTCTCGGGGACAAATTACTTCAAACAATCCCTTTGTACCATAACAAAATCAAAAAATTCAGGCCAATCAACATGGCTCAAAACCCTTAACACAAGAATTAATAATACAACCTAGTCTATTTTTATTGCTTCTGAGCTACAGATCCTTGTTTTAATATAATTACACTTATTTGTGGTCCACATGTTAAATAAGCTTGCATATGTTAACTAATGTGACATAAAACAACTTTTATAATTTCACTATTGCAACCAGTTTTGTTTCCCCTAGAGTAACATCCCTAACACAGGACAAGCTAAACTTTAATTGCATTAAATTAAATCTATATTATCAGTTTTTTGGCCTATATAGATAGAATAGTAGACATTTCTGAAGTTAAATATGTCAAAAATATTTCATTTAAATTCCACTGTAAGTCAAATTTCCTGATGGGTTTCCAAATCTAACCCTTCCTTCAAAGAAATAACTTATTCTCTCTCTCAGAGAAAGCTCATTTAAGGTGGCACAGTGTTTTCCCTGCTTATTAACAAAATACCTTTACCCTCAATGGTATAATCCAGGTCATGAGCACAATGTATTTGCATGCCACATTTCACTCCAAACTAAACTGATTTTTTCAATAGTTCCAGATTTTTTTAGGCTATGAGATTTTGAGCATTGCAACTACTTAAGTTGAAAACACACTGTAAATGAAGGCAGAGAGTTTATTTTGCTTCCTTCATCAGACACACCCAAAATGAACCGCAGGGAAGTATGTTTGTCTTTTCTATTTTCATCAGTATTTTATATATTGCTCTGGACAGTATTATTTCTTAGCATTTTTCAAATTCCAACCTTGGTGTTGCACAATATTATTTTAAATACAACAAAATAATGGCAAACATAACCAGCTCTGATTTTCCATCTTAACGTAATACAAGATTATGGACAAAAAAGCAGGAGGTCACTTTTATTACTTTCTAATAAGACTTTACCTTATATGAGCTTATAAGCAATATATCAAGATGTCACTTTGTGCCTCCTAATATGACATTGTGGTGATGGAAGGAACCAAGGACTTAGCACAATTTTCTGAAGTATTCTCCCCAGAAGCATGTTTCTGCAATGCACAGTCTCAAGTGCTTGGAAAGGAAAATGCTGACATAGGGCAGAATTATACCCTGACTCATAGTCCATGTAACCCAACTGATGGATGCATAACATATCAATCAAGACAGTTCTGCTCTGGAATATATATTTTCTTCACAGAAAACAAAAACAACCTTTGCCCAATTTAACCTGAAAATTTAAGACTGGAGATACACAGAGGAAATAAAAGGTTGAGGAGAATAAGCAGTGCATTTTCATTATCGCCACAGGAGTGTCAGAATTAACATTTGCATTTAAAAATGGTGCCAAGAAATTAAGGTACAGAAAAACATACAGAGAGCACCTTAACTATGTCCCATAGTGTCACTGTGCATGCATACATGACTATCAGATAATGACTCTTCTAATCTCAGTAAAGCTGATGATGATTTCTAAAGATGGCTTTGCATTTTCCATTTTTCCTCTCTCCTGTTGCTGGGAGGTGGACTTAGCTGGACTGCATCCCCTAATTAAGTCTTTTTGCTATAACGCCAAATTCCTTAGGACTATAATCAACGCATTGACACCTATTTTCCTCAGGCTTTTAATAGTTATTTTATTTGTAGAAGATAATAGCTCATGTCCTCCCATGTTTTGCTTCAGATAGACAGATGAAGTTTTGCAGTAATATCTAAATATAATTTATGTTGGAAGGAACGTGGTCTCCAGAGGAAGGTCAGATGGTTGTATGCCGACATTAAGGGGGTTAATAAGAAACACCGTAACTAGAGAGAAATGATACCAGCCAGGACAGAATAAGGAATAATAGAGATTGGTTGAGCTCCATGTTTTAGACAGATTTTGGTACTTAAAACAGATAAAGAAAATAGGCTTGCCTTATGCATTCCTTATTTTAAAGAGGTTAGTCCCAGCACAGTCAATGTAATTACCAGACATTGGTAGGTTGGTTGGGCTAAATCACCAATACACAGGAGATACAGAAGCTTCTGCAAAATGAAATTCCACTCAGTGTACAAAGATGAGTGGGTCAAAAGCAGAGGCAATGAAAGGGCAGCTCCAGTAACAGCAGCAGGCGAGAGTGGTGCAAGTGTGAAAGAGGAATGACTGGTGCCAGAGGAGCCTTTAACACAAGGGAGAAGTGGGCTACCTTCACTATCTGCCCAACTGTAAAGTGGTTATCTGACCTAAAGGCTAATATTCAAAATACAAAAATAGTCAGTGTTTTCTGGAACATTTCTTACCTGCCGCTTTCTATCTGGTGCTGTTTTGTGTCAGTCTAGATCCTGCAGTACAGGCAGTCCTACGCTATAGCCCATAAAAGCCTCGGAGCTACGATATGTTTTTTGTTAAAATCCCCTCTGAGTGCAACTGCACAGATGCGTGAATGAACAGTAACTCTACAACACGTTTAAATACCAGTAAAAACAATGTCTATGGAAACTTGCTGTGTGGCATAACAAGTTCTGATATGTTGTCATGTATTAAATGCTGCTCTTATTCGTGCAATACTGTTCTCTTAAACCTCTGTTGCACCATGCAGCCACTGCATGTCACTATTAAGACAGAGCAACAGAGAAAGATTTCAGAAAGATTTACAAATTTCTAGTGGAGATGGATGCCACTATCAGCCAGATAAAAGCTGCCCCTGTACGTAAATATTAATTTACTGTTTAAACCCAAACAGTTAAAGTGCTCAGAAGAGTTCACAGTCCACTCTGTGCTTCACAATTTAGATTGTGTAGGGTTTTCCATGCATTTGTTATGTATTTAAGTGTGTGTTAAACCATTAGATCCCAAGAAAATCATAGTCATTCATGATTCATTGAGTCATTCATATCTGAAAGTTGTGCCCTAGCGCCAGTGTATTTTCTTGGGTTGAGATATGTTCCTCCTACAAAATATATAAAGTATTATCCATGGGCAATTACCCATTTCTACCCATATTTCAGAGGAAGCACTTTTAGCAATATAAATTATTCATATTATATAAAGCAGCATAGAAGTGGTGTACTCTGTCAGAAACTCAGCCTTTTTTGTTGTGGTTTTTTTTGCTTTTTTTTATTTAATCTGAGGGCAAAATTCTCTTCAAATCCACATAATAGCAGTTTGCGTCAGTATTCTGGACTCCTTAGGTGTGCAGACTTCCAACTGGTATAAAGGAAAATACGTATGTCTATGTCAGTACAGTAGATCAATGTAATTAAGAACTATAGAGCAGATCTGAGAGGAAATTTTGGCCTTGTAGGAATATATCATGCTTTCAAAGGCAAGTGAGGTTAATTAAATTTCTATAATTAAATCAATTATTGGTACTAATGTATTTCTTAAACTGTAGGACCTGGAGAGGTTTCTTGTCTCCATGTTTTGGTGCATCCCCTCCTTCTGTGGTCTGGCTCTGTGCTAAGAGACAGGTCTGCACCATCTTTCCTTGCTTCTTTTCCCACTGCACTGGGGAGAAAAGTGGGACTTGATCTGGAGGCGAGGTTGGTTCCTGACATGGAGAGCTGGAGAATCGGGACCCTGTCTCCATTAGTTCACACCCGCTGCACAAACACAATGACAAAATCAATGCAAGTTGTGGCTCCTCTGTGCCGTGTTGGACAAATATAGATTAAAAACATCCCCACTGTGAAGTGCTTACACTCACACCCTAGATAGTATACAATATGATGATATTTGATTGCCCTCAGAAGTTGGGTTATATATTCCCACCTTCGACCCCGATTTACCTTTTCACAGTTATTTTGCTATGAATTGTTTTAACAAGCGTTCACGGAGCAGTGATGTTGATCTTTAACTGTACTTTTCTAAGGAAGCTAGGCATCACCAGTGCAAGGACCGATCTAACAATCATATTAATTCACTGGCTTTATATGAAAACCTTGATACTGATCTTATAAATAGTTCCTGCTAATGCATTTTGGGTGAAATGCTGCCAGGTTTTAGTGATGCAAATTAAGATGACTGTAAAATTGTTACTTAGCGATTTTGTTAAATGTAAATTTGCAGTGTTGGATAGTGTCATTCTGTTTCTTGCCGTATGTTCAAGCTAACAGGCAGAACCATGCTCATTTGTATAATGTTAATATCTTCTTGCTTAACTTTTATAACATTCTGCACAAATTAATGTAAGATCCTAATAATCAGGCCAGCTATTAAAGAATTCTGTGATGTGTTCCAAAATGAAGTGTGTAACGCCTATTGGGTTCACACAATAATTACAGCCTGACTGCCGTCTGCTCTTCTCATCACAGTGACACCTGCTAACAAATATGTTGCTAACTGTGTTTGCAGCATTACAAATAGGTAGGCGCTTATTGGCTGCTACAGGGTGAGGGTACTTGGCCTGTGTACTTACCAGTGGAAGGTGATTTAGCGAGTCTGCTTTGATGATCTGCTTTTCACAGTGTGAGACTGTATTTTGCACCCTAGAGTTCCCAGGTATGGTGTCACAGCACAGATACTTCGCTTTTCACCTCTCCCTTTTCCTGCTATAGAGTCCTTTTATCGTTGCAGGATTTTTTGGTTTATTGGCGTTTCTGCTGAAAAACATTTGACCAATTTGGGAAGGCGGGGGCCAAAAAAATTCCTTTTGTATAAGTCTATGTGCATGAGTGTGTGTGTGTATGTGTGAAGCAGAGAGAGCAAGGGCAAGAGAGCAAGAGATTCCTTCTTTACTATTGCAGCTTTATGTATACAGTGTTTAGCTACATGTGGACTGATATGCACTAAAAATATTAAACATATCTTTTCAGAAATAATTGCACACACTTTCTGGGAATGTTCTAATGACCTAAAATGTGTTTCTGCAAATACTCTTAGGTAATGAAAAAGGCAATTGTAAAAACGGGTGAAATAAATTCATGACATATTAAAAGCATGATGTCTAGTTTCATACAATGCACAGAGGCATCCCTGTCCCTTACCCTGCTGTAAATAGAGTCTAAGATTTGGATTCATGTTTGAATGTTAAATTGGAGAAATGAACTATTCTGATATATTTGTGTCCTCTCTTTTAATTATTTTTTTATAAGTGTCTTGTTTAAATTCCAAATACAAAACCATCACACAAAAGGTAATAGTATCTTCATTAAGATCAGCTTCATATTCCTTGCTACACTTCAGTCAGTCATTAAATACCCGTGATGAGTACACTTGGTGAATAGCTTTTATGCAGCCCTACAATGTATGTTGACTTCCTTACTACTTCTGTTGGATTACTAGAAACAACAAACTTTCTCAAAATCAGGTTTTTAGGTCTTCCAAAATGTATGACATATGAAAATCAAATTTGCAGAATGAAAATTAAATGCATGTTTGTAGATGGGGTGGGAATGGGGTGTTTTAGAAAGGGACGCACTCTGATATCAAGATGCAGACAGATTCTTGAAAATGATGGAAGGTTACTTCCAATCCTTTTGATTTTCTAAACAGCCCTTCTGAAAATGGGAAAGCTCAAATGAATACACAAGCTTAGACAAACTGAATATTCATTAATCTGCCAAAGTGTCCAAAATGGGAAGCTATGAAACCATGGTAAGTGTTTTTTCTATGAAAATACATTGTCCTTATAATGTAAGTTTGGTGATTTGGGCACAGAGCAGACAGAGGAAACAGATGAGATTTGACTACTAAAAAAAATCTGGTCACAAAATCTGCAACATACTGATGTAGATGGTTGTTTTCCCAACCCATAATGGATTGGAAAAAGAGTTGAGAAAAAAGGGGTTGATTTATGAACATTTTGAACTCAAAAGTAACTTTCACTTTAGCTAGTCAAGGCCTTCAAGGTTTGTCTTGCCAATAGCTAGAAGCTTGAACTTTTGTAGTGTGAACACTTTGAAGTGTAGTTCAAGATATTTTGATGTAAGATGTAAAAGTTGCCCTCCTCCTGACTCCACTGTCACTGAATCTTACATTTCAGCTACATTCTGAAAGTTAGAGAAAAAAGAAAAAGAACGGCTCTACATTCACTTTGGCATACTATGGTCAGTCCATGTCCTACCAGATTGTGTGTTACTGTTTGAAGCAATGATTCTGAAGGATAAATTAAGCCTGCTATAACACTCCTGCAGGCCACTGTTTTCAGATGATGCTCTCCTGGTAAAGGAGACTGAGGAGCCAGGTGCCTCTGAACACTTTGAGGGCAACAAAGAAGATTGAACAGAATTGTGGTCATCATTTGGCATAAGGATTCTCTATTAATTTGAACTATTTGAACTCCTCCCCTGGTTTCCAAACATTTAATTCTCCCATATGTATTTTATATTTAAAAAAAGTTTCAAGTCGCTGTCACTGTGAAAAAACAAATGAACTGCCAAAGAGCACCAAACACTATAAAAGCAATTTGCTTCTTTTTTGCCTTCCAAATAAGGGTCATGTAAAAAGACCAGAGGTGTGAGCAAGGTCCTCCACATATCTAGCTCTTGTGAAAGGCCTTTCACAGGGAGGATGTAAACAAGTCCCAGAGGCTCAGCTTTCTCATTAAACAAATGCAGTGGGTCTTCTGACCCTCTGAGATTTCCTCCGGTTTCTTCCATCTCACTTTTACTAAAGGGAACAGAGCATTTGTTTCTGCCGTTTCCTGACATTTAATTACATTATTTTGTACTCTGTCCTACATGTAGCCATGCAAAAGTGAAGCTGGAAAACTAAAAGTTAAAAATATCTAAAATATTCCCAAGTTGAGTCCTACTCAGGACCAGTGCTTACTTTTTTAGAGTCAATCATCCTAACACCCATAAGGTAAGGTGGGAATGACAGATGGTGGCATGTCTCACTCTAATTTTAGGCTTGCAGATAAGATTGCCTGCTCAGCTTCTCTTCTGGCTCGGACTGGACCAGGAACAACCATTCCCTCAGTCATTGTGTCCAGAAGTTTAGGAGACTTCCAAGGAATTTGATAATAGTAGAGGTTTATTCTCAACACCCAGAGATGCATGAAATCCCATGGATATAGAAAAGGGTTGGTGTTGATCCTGATATATATGCTATATTTCATTGAGGAGTATTTTTCATCTATTTGAACTATGTAAGTGAACTTCCTAAGATACTAAATGACTTTCTTACGGCACCTCACTTTATGAATATTCTAATTTAACCAGGCTGATTTGTAAGTTTTCCGTTTTATTACTGAATGATTTAAGATCAAGCACATCAAATGTGAAAACTAAACCCTAACTAAACAGTTTGAGATTTAGAAAATTCATGATGGCTTTTTAAATCCAAGTGAACAATTGGTTTCTTAATCTTATCATTTTTTCTTGATTCATATTTTTTTTCCAAAGGAATTCTTAAAGGACAGAAATGTTCAGGATTTAAGTGATTTAAATTCACACTCAACAGGAGACTGAAGGACACAGGGATTGTTGTTGGAGTGTGCAGTCTATCACCTCCATGGCACTGGGCCTAGCCATCTTTCTAGGTGCTTATATATGTCCCTAGTAGTAGAATCTGTTAGTTCAAATCAAATACAGAATAGATTGTATTATGTAATGGCTAATCGGAGGTGTATGGCAGTCAGAATTAA
This sequence comes from Pandion haliaetus, assembly GCA_013401275.1. NCBI lineage: Eukaryota > Metazoa > Chordata > Aves > Accipitriformes > Pandionidae > Pandion > Pandion haliaetus. The sequence continues at coordinate 26,719 of VYZV01028833.1, read as the reverse complement.
GAAAAAAATACATCAACACTTGCCAACAGTTTTCACGTGCTAGAATGTGAGGCAGCTCCACTATTTTGTATCACAAGCATAGGTAAAGAGACAAAACTGATGTCAGACATCATGGTGGGAAACTGTTAGTAAGTATTGGCTTGTTAGTGGAAACAACTCTGAGGCATGACTTGGTGGTCCAAAACTTGGTGTCCACATGAAACAGACCCCCTTCCTTCTTCTTCAGGGACACCAACTGGCAAGCTCAGCAAAGGCACCAAGGGCTGAATGAAGATGGAGACTGAAAAATGTGTTAATCTTTGGAGGTGCCATAAGGAGGTCAGGGTTGAGACAGATTGACAAGATAGCTTATGGAAAATTGCACTGCCTGCAACATATCTGTAATTTGGATAAATTGAGGAGTTCAGTCCCATATGATGCCAATCCAGCTTCCTTTACAAGGCTAAAATAAATTTTAGAAGACAAAAATTCATTGCTATAAGTTACAGTAAAACACCTGGTTAATACTATACAAACCATTTTCATTTCTAAGCTACCTAAATGCAGAATGCCTTGAGTACTTTTCCTTTATCTTCATTTTGACACACTGTAAATATTTTCTTCTTCAGAATATAATATTCTTTCATAATTACAGGTACAGCATTGTCTTTTTGAGTAATAGCATGTTTGTCAAGAATGGTTGTCTATATCTATACTACTCAGTTATTTCACCTCAGCTACTGTTGCTAAAATTACTTGGGTTTCACTGATCACTCTTCATGCAATTTATTCTTACAAAATCAAGATAAGGTAAGTATTTCAGGATCAGATTTTCAAGGCTTGGTATTGTAGGAATTATTTTTAGTAAGAGGAATTCTTTTCTAAAGGGTCCTATACATTTAATTTATCAGTTAAAAAACCCATCAGATTTACCCATGTACATCAGGTTTGGGGTTTTTTTTCATCAAGAGTTTAGAAATGTTATTTTATCCAGAAAATGAAAAGGAATGTCCTCTATTCTACTGAGCCATTTAGCTGACTTTGTTTCTCGAACCTGTTACCCCAGTGCTTAGCATCCTGATTTCACAATCTTGCAATTAAATCATGACCTTTCCCACATGACACAGTTGTTGTCTTAAATAATCTTTTTTTTTTTTTCTTCAAGACTCATGGCTCAAATGTCATCTTAAGTCTTATTTCCTATTCCTTGTCTGTAATTTGGCAAATAAGAATAGAACCCAGAAAAGGTTAATCATTATCAGTTACATCCTTTGCCTCAGAAGCATCTTGCATTGGCAAGAAGCTGACAATTCACCAGATCTTTTCCGCCTCTGACTTCTAAACTATATTAATGTTTAGAACCTGTAAATCTATTGCAAGAGAAAGAGTCTTTAATTAATGGCCTAGACATGTGTCAGATACATTGCACTGTAAAAAATGCTCTATCCTGTCATATTCTTTCTGAGTCTGTGATTTTGTACGCTAAATAGTTTAGGAACACAAATATCTGACTCAGCTTTTTTTTCCTAACCATGCATGAAGACCAAAGTGCAGCTGTTGTCAGAGGGATGTCCCAATAATCACTGCCATATAGTCACAGCAGTCTTTCTCCTTCCTTAGTCCTCTGGGGAAATTATACTGTTCTTTTTGGGAGCTTATTTCTTCTCTGGTATTGAATCTGCTATATTGATTGGGACATGATGGGATGGGGGAGAGAGGAGGCTTTTAGAGAACTGTGGTTCCCTGCCAGCTGTTACTTGCTGACCAAAATGTAAACATAATAAATGGCAACACTAGATACCTGGTCTTATAAAAAAATATGTTTCCCTGATGAAAATGTGCTCACATACTTGTGTAAGGAAAGTCACCCTCTTTCATCCCTTTCATGCTCATTTAAGTCTCATATTCAACTTCAAATCATCTGCCGCCCAGTTTCACAAATTGACCTTAAGATGTCGAGATGTTTAGTTTAGCCGAGATAAATACATAGAATTCATATCAGCATTCAAGTCACTCATTCCTTTGATGAGAAGGAAATTTCCTGAAATTAGACTCTCTCAAAAAGGTTTAGAACTGTGACATATAATTTTAGATAAAAATGCTAGCATAACAGTTAATCCTGTCTCACTTTTGACTTAGAAGACACAGAACCTGGATGCATGCAAAAAACATATAAAGGTTAGAAGAGGTTAAAAATGTGTATATTCACTATTAATAATGTGCAGAGACTTTGGGAGCAGGCAGACCTGAGACCCAGCTTTGTTCTCAATTGAGCTCAAGAAGTGGGCCCATGCAAACCTCATGAAGTTCAACATGGCCAAGGGCAAGGTCCTGCACATGGGTCAGGACAATCCCAAGCACAAATACAGGCTGGGTGGTGAGCGGATTGAGAGCAGCCCTGAGGAGAAGGACTTGGGGGTGTTTGTTGACGAGGAGCTCAACATGACCCAGCAGTTTGAGCTCACAGCCCAGAAAGACAACTGTATCCTTGGCTGCATCAAAAGAAGCGTGACCAGCAGGTCGAGGGAGGAGATTCTCCCCCTCTCCTCTGCTCTGGTGAGACCCCACCTGGAGTATTGCATTCAGCTCTGGGGCCCCCAGCACAGGAAAGATATGGACCTGTTGGAGTGGGTCCAGAGAAGGGTCACAAAAATGATCAGAGGGCTGGAGAACCTCTCCTATGAGGAAAGGTTGAGAGACTTAGGCTTGTTCAGCCTGGAGAAGAGAAGGCTCCGGGGAGACCTCATTGCAGCCTTTCAATACTTAAAGGGGGCTTATAAGAAAGATGGAGAGAAACTTTTTAGCAGGGCCTGTTGTAATAGGGCAAGGTGTAATGGTTTTAACAAAAAGACAGTAGATTTAGACTAGATATAAGGAAGAAGTTTTTTATGATGAGAGTGGTGAAACACTGGAACAGGTTGCACAGAGAGGTGGTAGGTGCCCCATCCCTGGAAACATTCAAGGTCAAGTTGGACAGGGCTCTGAACAACCCGACCGAGTTGAAGATGTCCCTGCTCATTGCAGGAGCGTTGGACTAGATGACCTTTACAGGTCCCTTCTAACCCAAACTATTCTGTGATTCTATGATTCTTTACTGAATACAGTGGAGTTGGTCAAATTCAGTAATTTCTTGCATAAAGCAAAGTCTTAATATTGTCCCTGACATCCTCTTGAGAGATTCAGCCATTTTGGCCATAATGATATACTTATTCTAAAGCTTAGTCTTTAACACATTAAATATTGCATGATATTGAGTACTAAGCTAGTCATAAATAAATCAAGCTTAAAAGAACACTAAAGGGGCAAAAGCAAGCAGTTAAATGAACAACTCAACGCACAACACCGTGAACAGCTCATACAACTGAAATGCAGACCTGAACTCTGTGTACACATTAGAATACACACTTTGCATATCTTGATTCTTCCCATAAGTCCATTTTGTAGAAAAATAAACAGAACCAACAAAATCAGTAAAACAGAACATAGGAGCCATATTGTCAAAGGTCACCAGGAACTGGTATGCGGGTAGCATGACTTTATGGCATGAATATTAAGAGTCATCTTTGTAATGCTTTTGACCACATGAGCTCACTACATACTTATGTGTATACCTCACAAATACATACTCCTATCTTTTAAGCCACATGTGCCTTCTTGGGCTGTAAATGCCTATATGTCATAACACAGGGCATAAAAGGCAAAGCAGTCTCAGTTTCCTGGTGGTGTATCAATACAAGCATTGGTTAAAGGACTCTGCACCAGTAGGGAAGGAAAGGCAACATGGGATTTATGTACCCAAAAGCATCTCAGAGAACTTTAATTATCATAAGGTAATCTCTCTTCCACCAGCAGTGGTCCACCTGGATCCCTCTGTAGGCAACTACCAATTACCTCACAAGAAGACAGGCAATAAAATGTTTGTCTAATTAACAGCCCCAGGGGACCTCTTCTAGAAGTTCTTATCCTGAAGCAATGTCTGGTGAGCATATGAAGTGAACTCCGAGTAGCTGCCCTGCACAGCACAGAAGTAGGGATTCCCCTAAAACAAGCTACAGAAGTTGCCTGAGCCTCAGTAAAGTGAGCCCTAATTGAGAGGGGAGGGACAGTTTGTTCAATGCATGTGAGACCCTCATACAATTTGAAATCCCTTTGAGAGCCTCTGGGAGGAAAAAAAAAATCCCTCCTGGATTTATTACCAAAAGCTACAAAAAGCCTGAGAGATTTTCAAAATGGCTTTGTTCTAGAAAGATGAAAGGACATAGCTCTAAGAACATCAAGTGTATGAAGTTTAGTCTCTGTGGGAGAGTCATGAAGCTTGGGAAAAATACTGGTAAATGCATAAAGTTATTTGAATAAAAACCTGAAACAATATTAACAAAAAAAATCTGGACCATAGGGAATAAACTGATGAGGGACCTACCAAAGTCTGCATTTTGCACATTCTGCAAGATGAAGTGATAACTACTGCAATTGCGGCTTTTTTGAAAGGTGATGAAATGATAAATTCAGAAAGAGGAAGAACACCACAGTATTAAATTCCAGATAGAACAGATAAAAATATGTGAATTTTTAAAAAGAAATCTGAATAGCAGAGAAAATAGTCTAGTAAAGCTGACACAGATCTTAGCATGTGCCATAGAATTTACTGAGGAGCATTTCTCAATTCTTTCAGTTTGTTTACTCCTGCCTTCTATATTTGAATATGTGATATATGTATGCTTTATCGTATTACTTGTAAATATCTTATGGAATTAGGGTGGTAAAGGGAACCAGGACAAAAGAAAATTTGGTTCCATTCTTACCTCTGCAGAGTAGCTTTGGAAAAGTTGCTTTAATGTTCTATGCTTTGGTCTCCAAATGTATAAAAGGAAGCTAATAATAATGATCTTTTGTATGAAGTGTTTCAGGATCTCCAAATAAAAGGGACAATATCAAAGCAAAGCATTATTATTATTATTATTACTTGAACTGATTGAGGAATTTCAGAGATAATACCTAGTTATTTGACAGAAAAAAATTAAAAATGGAGAACAAAAGATCAGGAGATTGAATGTACCTCTGAATAGACAGGAAGAAAAAGCACTTCCTTTATATGCAAATCTTGCAGACATCTTTTTGTCTTGGATCAAAGTCTCTTGAACTCATCGTAAATAGCAGGCCCTTAGTGAACTTGACTCTGCTATCAGGTTTTGAGATGGGGGCCTGGGAATAAGGCCAAATTTGTGCCTGTAGGGTAATGTTTTTTGCTAGAAATTGCTTATGACCTTGTGGAGAGAATCACTTCTAGGGAGAAATCTCGAAGCATGAGTTCTCCTCCTATGCATAAAGCATACTTTATATTTCCAAATTCTTATATTTAGCCCATGACGAAGGGCTGGTAATATGAGTACTTTTGGCACACTAGTTCTGCCCCAAACCTAACGGTCAGCTTATACACTTCCTTTAAAAAGATCTAGTCTAGTTCTGTCTGAGCACAGATGCAAGGTAGTACCACAACAGCTTTCATGGTAGATGGATGCAGAGCAGAAAGCAGTTATGAACCAGTAGCAAGCCATCACTGAGAAGCAACTTCAGCATTACAGACACCTCCTTTGATATTTCCATCAGAAATCAACTTTAGATATCATGCTTTCTGACATCTGCCTAGCCAATGACTCATGAACTGAACTGCTCTCTGGTATATGTGATACTTGTCGGCAAGAAAGCCTTTCAGCCTTTCGGTATTCACAGCCATGGCTGACACATGGGCAAAGCAGATTTTAAAGTCTGGAACTCAAGTGTCAGCCTTGAGACCTGTATCTCAGCACTCATTTGAGACTCAAAGGCTGATTTGTTTATTCCCTTGAAGGGTTATTGCATGTTTTCTCTCCTTTTGTCAGTAGGCTCCAGAATAACTTGTAACAGCAACAAAAACTGTGTGGAACAGAGCAGTTCCTGTGTGGATAAGGCTGATGAAAGTTTCTGAGCTCTTGTGACTAAAGCCTGTATACCTACAGAGGAATCCTGTCAGAAATGTGCTTAAAATCTAATGCTTTTTAACTTGTCTTTCTACAGAAGCAAGTCTTAAGTGTTTGTTTCTGCCAGTGTATGTACATGGATCTATCTGACCAGACAAGTTTTAAAGAAGATTTTCAGCTGGCTGGCAGTTTTAACACTCGTAAGATTCCTAAAAAGTTCATGAAAATAGACTGCTGGGAGAGGGGAGACCTTCTTGTGTCAACCTGAGGGAAAAATTTCGGAGGCAGCAAAATCCTTGTCAAACCAGAGAACCTGCCCAGGAGGAGAAGCACTGTGATGCCCCAATAGCATGAAGAGTGTCAGTCACAGCTTCTCCGTGGCAAAGCACTGGGAGATCTGACCATAGCATGCAAATCTGCGAGAAGCCAAGCTGCACTAATGCCACTTTTCCTGGACCGACTAATGCACAGTAAGACAGCAGTAGGGTGCTAAGCTCCAGAATTTCTTGTCCAGTTGAGGAAGCAGAGTATAGCTTGAGGGGTGATGTGGCAGCTGCAAAAAGGGCAGAAAAAAGGCCCAGGAGCAGATCTGACACAACTAACTTGATCAATGTTTGCTTACAAGCAAAGATTTATATTCTTTGTTTATATCAAGAACCTGAAGTGAAATACTGACCACTTTGAAGCTGGTGACAGTTCTCCCATAACCAGGATTTCATCCCTTCTCTAGACCCATCTGTGGTTTGTGTTACGTTAATAGCAAGGGGAAGTTAAAATGCTCTGAATCAGGAAAAATATTTTACAGAGCTAGGTAATTTGAGAAACATCTTTCATCTGTTAAGGTTTGAGCTTCTCCCAGTAATAACAAGAACTTGATCAAGCATGAACACTCCCTAGCTATCTATAGATTTGTACTACACAACCTTAGAAATGTCATTGGCACACTTCACAGTATAATCAATACATTCTTTTTAACCTTTGTGCAAGAAGGTTGGGATAGAGACTAAGATTGATAAAAATACTCTCCTGCAGTGCGAAGGGTGCAAAATTAGAGAAAAAGCAGAACTGTGAGATTTGGTTAGTGTGATGCACAAACTGAAATGTGCTGTGTTCATTCCCAGGTGCTGCAGGTTTGAGCATGAGCTTAAGTCCAAACGAAACTTCCAGAGTGAATAATCCACATGCCTTCTCTCCTCTGGTCCCAAATTCCTCCCCCTTCTTGGAGGCATCAGTGTCTTGCCACTCTTCTTTACTTTGTCTTGCTTTTTGTGCTTTCCATAAGCATTCTGAAGATCTGAAGAGCTTCCTTTATTGGTTTTAGTAGTTTTAATGTCTGGGAGAGGACTGCTGTCCCTGTCCCACCCTCCAGCATAATGGGAAACATTGTCTGTGATGGCATCTCTGGCACTAGAAGTTCTGCCATAGCTACTTCACTGAGGCAAGAGCAAGAAGCACCTCAGAGTTTCTGGAGCTTTTACCTAGCAAATTCCCAAAGGTTTTCTAGCAGCTGACCAGCAGGAAAAAAGAAACATTATAATCTCCACAACATGATGTTTTTTATGAATCTGAGAACAGCTGAAGTGCTTACCAAGTATTTTTCTTCTCCTGCTGTCTTATTAGAGGGCAGGGATTTCTTGACCGTTGACCCTGTCCCCCATCAAAAAAAAAATCTGCTGTGCCAAAGGAAACGTGCAAGTGACTGTGATGGGACCTTGTAATGACATTACAGGATTGTGTCTTGAATATTGGCATCAAATACTTACAGCACATACTGAGTGAGCCCAAAAAGGAGCCTGATCCTGTCCAGCTATAAAGACAGGGTGTCATCCCTGTTAACGCTTTTAAGTACTTCTCAGTTTATTTCTTATGTCACCAGAAACAGATTTCACCACATCTTGGTCATCATATTCTGCAGTTTCACTCTCTGGAAATGTTTGCTGGTGTATCATCTTTTTCTTTTTATTGTTGTTTGTCTATCTCAGGTTCCCATATCACATGTTCCAGGGGGAAATATAAAGATTTGACTAACAAGATAAAGACTGGACTTTTTTCTGAATGAGGACTGAAACATATATATTGTTGCTTGGTCCCAAAATAATTCCCTTTCACAAGCAAACCAGCTTTGGCTACAGTCAATATTTTATTATCATAAGCTGTTTGATGCAATTAATAGTAGATCACCATGATTTGTACATATATATGAATTGCAGTCATAAAATGTCTATTTTGGTCATTTATGTACAAGTTAATCTCCACAATGCAGTTGGCAATTGTTTCCAAGGAAACTTCCCGTAAAGCAAAGAGTCATTTGGAGGAACAAGGGAAGTACTGAAGTGGACAAACTGGAACCCTTGAAATCTTGCCTTTTGCCTGCTGACCAATGTCTGGTAGAAACAAGAGGCAACAAAACCTGAACCAAACCTCATTCTCCTGTTTTTTTGTGGTTTGTTATTGTACTCACAGTCTTTAACATTTTTTTATTAAAAATGGGACTGTAAACTGTTTCTTGCCATGTTGAAAGGAAATTGTATGGTTTGTGCCCTGTGTCTTTTGTATAAACTAGTTCTCTAGGTGGTCTATAGCCAAATGAAATGAGCTTTTTGTTGCTTATTATTTGATCTTCGCAGGTCCCATTATGTTGCAGTTTGTAAGTAAAGGAAGGATGAGAGGCAAGGGGAGCTGTCTGCAAGTCAGAACCTCGGGAGAAACTATTTTAAAACTTGAATGACTTGGTAGCAACTCAATTGCTTACTAATGTGCCATGAAGTACCAGAGAAATATTTGACAACTGTGAGGGAAACAGAAATAGAAGCTAGAAAATAATTTTTGATTTGAGATGTTGTTCACAAAAGCAAAACAAATAACTCATCAAGATTTCAAATTACACTTGGAGACACCAGAAAAATGAAGTGCTTTAAATAACTGCAGGTCAGTGCCTACAGAAATGGACAACATGGCCAGGTAACTGGACTTGTACTGACATATGCATACAATTTTCTTTTTTTAAGTGTTTAAAAGAGATCTGCATGTTTCTATATTGAAATGTTATTTACATGTTGATTTATAAATGATGCAGGTTGTGTATATTGTGACAGATGAGTGTTTTGTTATAACTATGTCTAGTGTTATTGTATTATTAGTTAACCAAACTTCATAGGGTGTGTGTATGTGTGTGCTTGCATATATGCATACAAGTATATGTATATGCATACATGTATATAGTGTTGATGGGCAATTCATCATCTGCATGTAATTTTAGTTTTTAAAAAAACAAAGTAATTGCTCATCTGTCAACTACAATACAAAAATCAAAATTGGGAATATCTTTAAGTCTTGCTGAAAATAAGTATTTGAAAGTGTCTATATAAGTTTTAGGTAGTCAGAGCACTCTGAGACAGAAATATGTTCATAAAATTTGCTGTCACTATAAAACATTATAATTAGTCATGAGAAAGGATGAAAGCAGAAGAAAAAAGTCTTTGATACATGTCGAAGGTAAACAAAGGAGGTTAGGAAATGTATTGTTAATCCAGGAAAGAAACAAATATATTCAGCTACAAAGCCTGCATTTAAATGAGATAATGATAGAAGGAGATCTCTTTCATTCACAATTTCTTTTTTTTATATATATATATACACAGCTTATAGAAATGCATATGTATGCCTATATGTATGAATACATATGTACATGTGTATGTAATCTAGCTTGCAATTTGAGACAGTTGAATACAGGAAGGGTACAGTCATTTATGTTTTCATCCTAGCATCTTATAAAATTTGCTGTTTCTTTTTTCATTGCACAGTGTTTTGCACATCAGGTAAAATTTCAGAAGAAATTAATGGAAGAGCTGCTAGTGACTAAAATCGAATCAGTATTTCACCTCCGCATGACATGGTTTAGTTCCTTCCAGCTAGCATTAAATAGCAAGCAACAAATAAAGACACATTGCAGTGGAACCAACCACAATTGTTTCTTCAGTCTATGCACTTGACAAATACCCTAAAAGAAGATGTATAAGGATTCTTTTATACTAAATTTAGTATAGGAAATCTTTAATAACTAGAACTGACTATAATTTCCTCCTTTAGACTGTTCTGTTTCGATGTTTCATAAATCCTTGTATTGATTAGCTTTACATGGAATGTTGTACAGCCCTAAACACAAGAAATTAAACTGAATGGCAGGTGAATTTTAGCATAGTCCTTCCAGCCAACACAGCAAAACAACAAAGCAAAAACTGAAACACACAAAGTATAAATCCATATATATACAAAGGAATATTAACGCCAGTAAATTAGTCAACTGTTAAAGTTCTGAATTTTTTCTTGCCGAGTCTCCAGAACCAAAAACCTAATGGTGGAAAAAAGCACTTCATACTGACTTGTTGCACATATTAACACTTGATTATAAGAATTTAATGCATATAACAAGATGTGCAAATAAAATGCAATAGTAGAGAACATGAAAGAATGAAAAGTAAACTAGGAAAGCTACTTAACTGACATCTGAGATAGATAATTTCTGTGTGAATCTTCTCCACAGAGATTTTTCTGGTTAGAAAGAGAGTATGGAATGGAATGGAATGGAATCGAATAGAATGGAATAGAATAGAATAGAACAGAACAGAAATTTCAGTTGGAAGTGACCTACAATGGTCATCTATTCTCACTGCAAGATCCATTATGTTTATTTCCTGTGACTTCCTCCAGTTCAGACCCTAAACTTGGTTACTTGTGTTGAGCACATTAAGCTTTTAAATTGTACTGTCAGAGCTCCATTTCCCCCTCTTTTTGGCCAGGGAGTTCCATGAAGTCTACATTTTATATACTCTAAAAAGATTTGTCTTTGATTTTAGGTGTATAAGTGGTGTCAAATCGATTAATTACTCCACTGGGACCCTTTTTTAGCTGAAAATGTATGAAAATATTTTGCAAGAAACCAAATTATTTGAGAGAACAGTCCTTTATTCTGCATCCTGAAAAGGACTGATGCTAACATGCTGTGGGAGGATCTTGAAAGGTGCCATTGTCATTTTTCAGCTAAATAGAGGTTTAACCTGAAATCATCAACACAATGAAAACAAACTGCTGTACAGATCACTGTATTTACAAAGACCTTTTCAGAGAAAGGCCCGTCTGATGCTTTTTGATTCAACATGCCCGGAAGTAAAAAGGAAGGAGAGAGCTTGGTGGGAACACAGGTGGACATGCATTTGCTCTTCAGAGAGCGGCTTGCTTACACTTTTCCTGCACACTGAGCACTGCTCCCTGCTCTCCTGGAGCCACGGGCAGTCTTCTGGGCTTCCCGGTTTGTTCGCCAAGGAGTGCCGGCAAGCCTTCACCCACCACAGGACAACCTTCTTCATGTTCAAGAAAGTCAGTAAAAGCATTATCAGTTTATGGCTCTGGAATTTAATGAGGAAAACCACTCTGGGCCTGGTTCTCCTTGGTATGAAAGCTTCTGTTGGCTAAATGGCAGTGAAAAGGGCTATAGAGTAGGTATACATTAAAGTTTTGTACACTTAAAGAACAATATGGTATTGCAACAAGATCAAATGACCTTCTTGGGTTTTGTGATAGACCATTCTAGCAGCTCAATTTCTCAGTCAAAATCAGTGCCATGTTTGCTGGGAAAAGGACAATGTTTGGATAATTGTATCTAATTTTTAGCAGTTCATAGGTACAAGGGAGTCAACCTAAGCAAGAAGTTAGAGAAACCTCCATCCCTCTTGCACTGTCTAATCCAGCAATTCAGGTAGCCAAGGAAATGAACAGATTTTTCCTCAGTTTGATATTATATTATATTTTTTCAACAAACTAGAGTGTGCCACAACGTCCTGATGGTAACTGCCTACTGAAATGCTGTTCTGTTTCTGTCTTTGCTGTTGCAGGGCTTGAATGTGCAATGTGGTTAAAAACTGACTCAAAGTTTTGGCTTTGGGGAGATTAAATTCATTTTTGGCACAGAGCAGTTCTACACTGAATGAGGAAAGAAAGGACAAGGAGGTATTTCAAGCTTTAAAATGAATTTCTATTGTTGAAAATTTTGAACTTGGCAAAAAGAGAAAACTGAAGATTTTGATCAAGAATAACAAAGAATGTTGTTTTCAGATTTTTACTGCTCTAAGTCTGGCTATCTGCAAAAGTGAAAATAAAAAAAAAGGGGTTAATATTTCTGGAGAAAACCTCCATATTGAAGTAGTTTCTGATCAGAAGGAGTATTCAGAATAATGGATGTTCCCAGCAGGCAAAAAGAAAAGAGATCTATGTCTCCAAAGAGCCATCAGCAGAGAAAAATAAAATTGTATCTTGAAAGTTTTTCAAAATTTCTTATAGTAGGAAAAAATAATTACCAAACTACAGCTGTAGCACAATAAAGATATTTTGGAATTTTGCAGTCTATTTTTCAGTATACAAATGTTTTTAAAGTCAGGTTAAGAAAGGATTTGGTTTATATAAGGCAAATTTTTTATCCTTATGGACTTATTTTAGACACCAGACAAAATGTAAATAGTAATACAATTGAAATACTATAAAAAAAACCTGACTTTATGTTTGACAATATAGATCATATGTATAGATAATTTTTAATAGATAATGAATGAAGCTATCTGCTGAATACATCGGTGCAAGTACATACATTTTGCTGCTTGTGTGCTGGGGACTCTTGCAAGCAGCTCTGCACAACCTCCATATAACAGACAAAAGAGTGGAGGAAAGGTCTGAAAAACCTTGTTAAGTTTGCAAAATCGAGTACACAAAGGCAAGGTAATGTTTAGGACCTGTGTTGGGTTTTCCTCCCAGAGGCATTAGCATTGCATCATATGTACACCTAGCAGTTCAAACTGGATCCGAATCAAGGAATTTTAATGTTAAACTAGGTAGAGCACTCAGTGCCAAGCTTGTGTCAGTCCTATGTTTCCATGTTGCCTTCAGGAAAAGAATAATACTTGGGCAGGCCTAAAGCCTGAGTATATGCACTGAAAACTTATGACAATTTGTTTCCCCAAATTTTGTTAAAATTTTAGTTTGGCAGAAAGAGTTCAAACTGAAGCAGCATTTTCATTGTGGTGCTGTGTTTATTTCCCAGTTCTGGGAAACCTTAAGCTGGATTCACTGTGTCATCAAACACTGGCCATCACCTCTCTATCCATGTCTTCTGATACAATTTTCAGTTAAATAAAAAGATACTGTTATTTTTCTCTGGGTTCCCCTTCTCCTTCAGGGCACAGTGTGCATCCTTGCCGTGTAATGAGCACCTCACTATTTAGCGATCTGGCACCTCCTCATTGTTTTTCTTGGCTTTGCACCTTATTTACCACTCGCTTCAAAACCTCTGCTCTGAAGACAAAAACTATTAATTTCCTTGTGCCTTTTTATTTTACACTTTGAATGCTTCTCAGATATACATTACATTTGTTTTCATTATATTCTTGACGTGTGAGGGGTATGATTACTCTTCACATTGTCTAGGTGGAAAATCAGGGTACAGGGAGATGAAGGTCCAGTTTTGCCATTAACTCTGTGTTCCCAGCTAGCAGTGTTTAGGATCTGTATTTGTTTTTTTTTTCCTCCGGAGATGTTAGCATTCTACCGTACAATACTTTAGTCAGTCAAAGTACAGCTCCTGTTATTGATTTTGGTTGCAGGTGTGACTGCTCCAAAGCTCTGTAAATCAAAACCCAAGGTCTAAACTGAGGTACACAGAAAGCATAAAATAAAGGTGGTATTCCCCAGCTTCACAAATCTCCTTGACCTCCTCTGAGACATTGCTTTTCAGAGCAGTTTGGGTCTCCCCTAAAGGATCACCTGTCCGAAGTTTAACTTAAGTGCCTTGACCAGCACCTTAGAGCAATCCTGTGGCAGAGGCTTGGATAGAATTAGGTCTCCTGGTCAGCATTTTTCACCATAATTCATGCCTTAACCTTTCTTTTCCTGCTGTCTCTACTTTGGCCTACACATCTTTGCACCAACTAAAACAGGATGTCTAAGGAGAGCAACCACCTTCATTACTTAACTCTGATTCATCCCTGCTGCAGGTGCATCCCATGCCTCCGATGATACAGGGGAAAAAATAACAAGCAATCAGATAATTAAAGACTGTATCATAATGCATGTACAAGGGGGTGTGCATGCGAGCATTAAGGTTACCCAGGCAGCACAGATTCTGGCATTTCTTACCTTTTGAGTGATTCAGTTTGTAACCTTGATAATTAGAGCTGATCAGCACATTTTTGGAAAATGCTGTTCTGCTGAAAGTGAAAATAGTCTGCATGGACGTGAGGATTTTAACCAACAGACTGTTGCGAAACAGACTGCCTGGGCCCTCCTCATTCACTCACCTCATTACAAGGTAAGCCTGGGACTCTTGCACAGGTCTCAGAGGTCCTGACTCCAAGATTGGCTCCTCAGGCATGTAACAGCACCCCCAAAGTTACGAGATATAGCTAGGAAGGAGGGAGAAGGTACAGTTTTACCCGCTTCTGGAAAGCTTGTATGTACTTCCATAATTTTCCAAGCTATCCTGCTGCTTTTCTGTTTTGTCGCTTAGGCACGAACTGAATCCTGCTCCTCTTTCCATCTACAGCAAAAGGTCCCATTGCTTGGTATCACACAGATGTTAGGAGAGCTGGAAAGTGACTCACTACTCAGCCCTTTGCTTCATGAGCTGAAGGACTGCTACTGCCTGAGGCCTGGGTCACTAGAGTGCCGGTCCTAGGAGGGGACAAGTCACAAGTTTCACAGCTATATACTCACCAAGAGTAGAGGAGCAATGACTTTCAGAAAACCTCATTTGCATTTCAGCCTTAGAAGAGGATAGGCACTTGTGGCCTCAGCCTCTCCTCAACCTCAAGGGCTTTTCCTGTTCCCCTCTCACCATGTTGTGCTGCTCATCTCTTTTCCAAGCCCCATAATCCCAGTTTAACTAGTCCTAGTTGCCCAAAGTGTCTCATTCCTGTCTTAATCTCCTGCCCTCATAAGTCTTCACCTCATCTCTCCTGGCTTTTCTCAATCTCTTCTTTCTTTCTTCCTGCACCTTTATAGAGTAGGATGGCACCTCTCCCTCCTCCAACTGCAATTCCAGCATCAGTTTCTTTCTTTGCTTTCCCCATCTTCTGCCATCAACAAAATGGTTTGAAATCCCTTGTGTGGTCTGCACCCTAACTAAGGAGGGAGCCTGGGAGAGAAACTCACAGCCTGGCCCCTGGCCCCTCCACAGAGCCTCACAGAAAGCCGCTTTCACACCTAGTCAGGAGCAATACTGGCAGTGTGGCATCCTAGCTACTAATCCTCTCTATTTCACGTGTGATTTCTTTTTTTTTTTTTAAAGATTTATGTCTTAGCAAATTTGGGTTCGTACTCACAGGCACTGGAAAAGACATATCCTTTTTTTACAAAGACTACTGTCCTTGTCTTCAAGAAAGATACAGTCCCAGAGAAGAATTGTCTATGTTTAGCATATGATTAAACTTAGCGTGAATAATTAAAGAAAACCATGCAAGTGAGTAATGAGAGAGCAACCTACAGCTCAGATGAAATACTCTGATGTGCGAAAAATAGAGTCAGGTGGGAGTGTGAGAAAACCCTGTGTTGACTACAAGTAGGAAGCACAGCAAGCTGCTATTATCTCTGGCAGTCAGTTTTTCCAAACGAAAACTGAGAAAACTTACCCTTGCTGAAAACAACTGTTCCCAGCACCACCACACATAAATCCTGACATCCTCTTTCTCAGGAGCTTTTAAAAAATGTTTTCCGCCAAACTTCCCATAGTAGTAGAGCTATTACCAATGCCAGGCTACTTATAGCTGTAAAAGATTCATGAGGGATTTTTTTACGGCAGGCCTTGTGACTCTGAAAAATCCACCCAACTCTTCTGTACTTCATTATTGAGGGATATGCATTCACTTCACACCAGCCCAAGCACTAATCATAAATAAAGTGCAACAAGCACTGCAAGGAAGTACACAAAGTTACATTTCAAAATGTTATGCATGATAATATCAAAGTTATGATAAAATGAGACAAGTGTGCACCTCTTTAATAAAATTAAAACCCAATTAATGTATAATCATTGACTTCCATTCAGATTTTTTTTGATATTGCATATTAAGTTACTTTGTTACTCTCCTTCTCTTTTAAAGGTTTCACAGCCATCCTGCTTTTTCACATCTGATGTAAGGTTCATCTCTACTACTAATAAAATAACTAAGTTTTTTTGATTTCTTTTTAAAAATAGTTTCATGTCATGGATGTCTTCTCAATGAAATGCTTTTATAATGTCTTTTCTGCCTTGATACTTCCGCTGTAAATTACAAGCCATAAGGTTTCTTCACCTCTCCCCCTAATGCTTTGAAATAACTGGGTTTAGTGTAAAGCTTTTCCTTCTGCATCTGGGTGTTTTCTCCATCTCACACTTTGCTTTCCCATCTTCCTAGCTGCCAGTATTTCTAAGCTTCTATATACGTGATAGTTTTATACAACTAAGCTAAACAGCATCAGTGGCCTTCTACCTTCTTATGTTCATCCCTGTCATCGTGTACACCATTCACAGCTTCAAAGGTTTCCCCAGGGGTCCTAGCACAGTAGAAAATCCTGATTATAAGTGACATTTGAGTGGATTTTTAGAATTAGTGTATTAACAATTATACCCAACCTTAGGCTCTTTATTAACAGTATCAAGACTGGAGTCTAGTGCAGAATTCAATGCAGCTGTGTCATCTTTTCATGAAAGCAATTTCCAGTGTATGCATTGATCTTAACAGTGGTCTAAGGATGGGCAAAGAGGTTGGTACAATGATTTTGCTAAATGGAATGGGGATCTTTGGTTTTTTCTGAAGGGTGAAACATGGTTGCAGTCGGTGAGGCTTGCATCATTTGGGGTAAACACCTTATTTGCCCTACACATTTCCATTTGCAATATTGAGGGCAGCCTGAGAAATATTATACAGATTTTATCTATAAGGAGTCCTCTGAAATAAGTCTTTGAAAATCACCTAGAAGTCAACTCGCACTCCTAAAAACAAAATAATCTCTGTATATGCACATACCATAAGAAGCAGTAGAATGTAATAGTTATAGGACAGACAGCAGTTGTAGATGCTCATGGCTTTGTCAGTATAGATGTAACTCCATAGAAAGTATCATTACCAGGGGTTTAGCAGTAGACTAGACACTTTCATCTGCTGTGATGTTTCAGCAATTTCCGTTACTGTTCTAGCCGAGGTTAAGACTGAAGTCTACCAGCCCATGTGAGTATCTATGAACCTCAATATTCTGGTGTCAGAAGATTCTTGTTTGCTTGTTTCTATGTCTGTATGCCAATTAGTTACAATCAAGCGAGTCTTTTCATGAACTTGGATTAGGAGCTCTAACTGTGGTCTAAAACATAAGATGGACTCTGCTACTACACTCTGTACATGGACTACACTCTGTCAGTGTTTTATTAGTCCTCCTGCTGTTGTATATGAGAGAAAAATTTAAGAGTAATGTGCCTATTGAAAACACCTATGACTACAGATGAGAATTATGGTGGTTTCAGATATTGATTAGCCTGTAAAAAAATTAATAACTAGTTTAACATTTTCTTTCTACATAAGAAACACATTTGTTTTTAAGCGCTTGCAGAAGAAAAAATTAGGTAAGTCAAGTATTAGGACAAGGTGATTACTTAACATCTGTGACCAAGGAAAAGGCTCAAGGAGAAAAATCATCCAACATCTGCACTGTCGGTGAAATACTTGGAAAAAACACAAGTGAAGTGTGATTAATCACCATGGATGTATGATTGAGTCAATTGACTGTTACTTTTTCATGATGATTAATCAGCTACAAAAATTATAATTGTCCCACTTGTAGTGGCTGCATGCTGTGCCTGATGACATCATTTGGGCTACAGATACTCAATGAGCAGTTTTCAAAAGAATATGCAGATGAACCAGAAAGGGTGGGTGAGGTTAAAACTACATTTTGAAGATCATCTCTGGCTTTAGTAAACCCGACTTGAGATTGTTTTAACAGCTCACCGAATGGACAAATGCTCTGTTATCTGATGAATATCACCATCGGATTAAGCTAAAATCAGAGGCATGAATTTTGTCATTTAGCATTAATAAATAATATTTACGTTAGGGAAGCATTTGGAGGCAGAGAACAAAACCAAAATTATTTTCATGGCATTAGACAAATGAATGGCATGCTCTCAGCATACTGTGTGTAGTGCATCTCAGAAAAGAAAGAGCTTCCAAATGGCAATGAAATGCTTAGATGAATGAATGTAGGTAAAGAAAAAAGGACTGAAATCGCTTGCTTTAGAGTGGGGGTGAATAGCAGAAAATGGTAAGAGTATTGAAGATAGCAAATGTATAGTGGGAAAAAAAGAGGTTATCTATTTACTCTTTCTAAGAATCAAAAGCATGGGGTCAACAAAAAAGAAAGAAAATTCAAATGCAACAAAAGAGACTTAAAAAATGCCCAAACCAACACAACTGAATTAATTAATTGCAATTTGGTTTCTGTGGCTATGTTTAAACTGTGTGACCTGAGAGCCTGTGTCAGGTTGGGAACTAGATGTTCTCCATCTCCCCTAATCTCTAGCCAGGACTTGGTTCCCAGGAGAAAGAAACTTGGCCACATTGCCTAAAAGCGAACTGCAGCCTGTCTGGGTCAGCCCTCAACCTGGATAATGATCAGGGAAGTGGGACTGTGCTGTGGAATCTAGACATAGCCTTGGGATCAAGAATGTAATACTAATATTATAAGGATAGTGACAGCTCCTGTAATTATAACAAAACCCCTGTACTTTTTGAAGCATATATGCAGTCATGCTTTAGGGCATAAACCAGCCACTTACGAAAGGTTTAAGAAGCAACTCCCTTTACAGGCAGGTGTTTCTACAGTTTTTTTTCTGACAAGGTTTCTCGCACCTTCCTCTAAAGCAGCCGGGATTTGGCATCTGTCAGAGACAGGGGACCACACTAGATGGATCGCTGATCTAATCCAGTGTGGCAGCTCCTATGTTCCTACGAAGAGTGTGCAAGCTTCATAGCAGATATTGGTTTTGCATGTAAGCCTGAAAATGTCATCAGACTGTTGAGTGGGTAAAGTGCAGCATTTTATAAACATACAACCCTCAAGGCTCCTAGGGAAAGATTGTTACTTTGGGATCTTGGATAATCTGAAAGAGATGATGTACTAAGAGCTGACACAATAACCCAAATGATGAATTATTCCAGGCAATTTTGCCCCATCAAGCTAAATTCAAATATACTAATGGACTGTGCAAAGGACTGTGCACTGCAAAAACCTCAAGTCCTGTTCACTCACCGTTATTTTAAATGTCTTTGTGCCTAGAAAGAAATAGTTACTTGCAGAGTACAAGATCCTGCTTTAAACCTAAAGTTCAAAGTCTTATTTAGGAAGAGAGATTTTTTAATGGAAAAATTCTTTAAAATCCTCAGAGATAACATCCTTGGAGGAATACCATTTTTTACACTCATTTAAAATAGATCTCAGACTTCTTTCCAGTCTGTTCTGAGCAGGAAATACCTTTCTGAGCTGTACATAAAACTTCACTAATAATCTGTAATGAAGTGCTGCTTTTTTTTTGCACATCCAGCATTTTTTGCTCTAAAGTTCAAGAAAATAGCACAATTTTGCCAACACTATTCCCCTTTTAGCACACTGGCTTTGCTTTTGAACTATAGCACTAACAGCAAAACCACAAAGTGTAGTCCTGTATCTCCTCCTTAGGTTGCCAGTATGTCTTACAACCATGGATCCCAAAGTTCGGTTCTGTTTTATTCCTCGAATGTTAACCTTTATTAAAGCACATTTTTTAACAGCCACAGAAGAAGGAGATTTTATTTACAGGGTTATATTTACAGGAGATAGTCTTGGTAACTTCTTGTATTTAGATAAGAAAGGGAAACATGGGAGCTCTAGTCTCTTGAGTTTTTCCTAGGTACCTACTAATTGTTAATTATTAGAAACTAACCAAGTCACTGAAGTGAGTCGTTCGGCTGGTGTCTCAAATGCTGTCATTTACTACTACACAAATCAGCCTAGTGATAGAGTGTCTTTAAATTAGGTTACAACCATGCAGTTATTGGACAGGGAGTAATTGATAAAACCATTAGTAACACTTGTAGAGATAACAGCTAGCAAAATCATGCAACCATAATTATTCCTAATGGATACATGCTATAAATTGTGGCAAGAAAAAAAATCTTGCATTATCTTTCAATCAAATTTGACAGTCCTGGTAGATTATGGTAGACTAAATGCTCATGTATGAAAAAAAATGACCTATCAGAATATCTTTGCTTTTTTTCCCCTTCTCCTTTCCCATCAAATTATGTGGTGGGTTTTTTTTGGTTTGGTTTTTTTTTTTTTTTTTAATTTCTTTCTGCAGTGGCTTTCAGGCTAAAGAAAATCTAGTCCTTCGTATTAGTTACCTTTACCGCAGAATGTTTTATATTTTCAGTCAGACACAAGACACGTCAAGACTTTTTGTAATGTGACAACATGAAAAGAATTACCAGTTTGAATAAATGATTCCAGGTTGCATTACATTTTTCCAACAGCAAAATGTATTCTTTAATAATACATAAAGTTTTATCTGTATTCTGGTGTTAACATTTTTTTCACTGAACAAAAGCTCCTATTCTCAGTGTCCTTCCCCACCCCCTTCAGACTTTTCTCCCGTCAAAAAAAAATCACTGGTTGTTTCAGTGAATTTTTCCCCCTTCCCCTGTGGGTGGCAAAGACCAGAAACTGCCTCTGTTGACTAAAAGTTCAGACTTATAGATCAGATGTATAGTTTGATTATAGCTTTCCCCCTCCCCCATGTGCAAGCTGACACTTCTCAATCACACCAATGAAGGGTTTAAGAGGAAATGGGTGAATCAGCAAAAAAAGAAAAAGCTAATTATGTATGGGAAATGATCATATAAAATAGCAACTTCTCAGAAGAGAGGTGCATAAATTACTGGAGTTCTGTAGTACTTTTAAAAATACTTTGTTCCTGTGGCTATTATTGTGAACTTAAAAAATCACAGATAATTTGAACAATAATTCTTTTGTCCTAGGGTCCCCCAGATACTTTAATTTGCACATTTGTGTGTATATTATCACTCTTAAGAGGGACAGCAACTCAGGAGCATAGCTTAGTTTGAAAGTATTCAGAGACTTCAGCTCCCAGGTCCCTGGTTCCGTATCACTCATCTTATGCTTTATTTTTGAGAGTGACGGAAAAAGTCCATGTAAGAAAAACACTACCACAATTAGCATACACCGATGCTCTTTGGCATCCAAGGGAGAGGGGCTGCCAATGCTGAACTCCCTCTGTGCCCAGGAGAGTGGATCCTTTGAGAAGAAGGTTTGAATTATGGAGCTCTCCACTGATGCTGGTCACGCTGTTGTTTCTCTGCAAGTTAGCAGAAGAATCCATGCTTCACGGTGTGTTATTCAGCACCATGTTGCAGGTGGGACTCCATAAAATATATGTTTCCCGTGTTGCGATATGCCTAAAAGCCAAAAAAGAGAAAGTGCCCTGAAAAATTGCTGTTAAGCAGTGTTTTTCCAGGCTGGCCTTACTGTGTGACTTTCCCCAACTTGTAAAACCGTGTACTGTGCATACTGTGCATCCTGCACTGACCCCCATCCACTTCCACCTTGTCCCACCTCCTCAGTCATTGTGGGTAGCTTCCTCTTCCATCATGTTCCTACACTCCAGGGCACAAAAATGCAGCACTCGCAGAGCATCGCACATCACAAATGGTACTTTTGCCATATGCTACTTTGTAGAAATGGAGGAACTTCTGGGGTTTAACATTCTGCATTCCTTCCTGTGAGAAAACTACCCTGGTCCGTTTTTTCCACTGGAAAAGCAGACATAAAATGCAATTAAGCCTAAACCCCATGTCTTACTGCAATGCAAGGAATTGTGGGCAATGGGGGATTTTTATTTTCCTTCCCTTTTACTCTGGCACACGGGTCGCAGTGTACCTATCATTTCTGCATTAGCCAGACTTAGATTAACTTAGCAATATTTCTTGGCAACTCCTGAAGTCACACTAAAATGAGTCACCAACATCTTAACAGCATGCCAAAATGATTCCGTTACTTCTACAAACAAGCACCCCAACTTCTTATTGATTTGCTGCATGCAGATTTAATGAAGATAAGTCAGCAATGATAGTGAGCAGGAGCAAAACATTCGTCCATTTAAAAAATCTCAGGTGTTGCCTCTGCGTGGAAGCAGGGCAAATTTATTTTCCCAGTCCTGAGGGAGGATTTAGTAATTGTCTTACTCTGCTGCAGGTAGGGCAGAAGCAAGGGTTCTGGCTTTGCTTTCCAGTGTGGGTGATGCTCTGCTACAGTCAGGTGGTGACATGCTGTAGTCTTGCAAAAACCTATTGTGTCCAACTCCCTGACTTGAAAATCTAAATGGATTAGTTTTATGACTGAAGCAAGGACATCCCCTTATGTATTATATGCATCAAATTTCAAGCAGGTAAATGCTATCCTCATCTTCAATAACCACATCCACTTGATTTTTCTTTCTGAATGATTTGTTGAACATGCATACAGATCCATACATAAAATGCTGCTTATTACAATACAAAATTGGAATCCAGCCTAGACTTATGTGCATTTTTATGATACCACCCCAAACTATAAAAATTCCATTCAGAAATCAGGTTAAACATACAAAAATGTTTCAGTAAAAATCACAACTGAGCTTTTAATACTGCTTTTAATAGATTGTTAAATGCTTATAAACCAGCTTTGAGTATAACAAATTAACTCAGTGAAAATTAGTTCAGGTGAAACCCTTTGATTTTCTCATTGTCCTCTAAATTAAAAATTAACCACCCTGGCATGTGCACTATACCAGAGCTGTATGAGCTTTTAATATATCCAGTCTCACACAAACCTCATACTTCCCTTGAGAAAGTTGTGTTTCTAAAGATTTAATTCAAGTTCCAAGGTCAAACTGAATAGATCTGAATTTCTCCTTAAAATGGGAGTTTCATTCCAATGAGGACTCGACTTCAATTTACTGCTTCTTCCTAAGTTGTGACAATATGGCACATAACATCACATGCAGATAGCAAATCAAATGCACTGACAGCACAATGCCAAAAAGGGTGCCCAAGAGCACACTATGAAGGCTAGTTGTAAGATGGGATTCCTTTTTTTTAAAACCGAGTTTTAAAAGACTCTTCCAAATCACACAGTTGCAACTTTTAAACAAATCCGATACATTTCTTCTGTCTTGCAGTGTCACGAGAGAAATATGAAACAAAATCTCTCACCCATTTTGCAGACAACAGAACTATATGACAACAATATATTCCTTTTTTGAACACTTTATCTCTTCTTTAAATTCATTTTCATGTAAATCTGGCTGTCTCCATATTTAGTTTAAATGATGAAGAAAATAACCACACATTTTAGGGGACAGATTCTGGCCTCCATTCAGTCTGCTTTACTGAGCGACTCCAGATTGAGAAATGGAATCTTGCTTTTATGTAGAGAAATTGTGGTGATGGAGCTGCGTGACTGGCTCTGTGCTGTGCCTCCCCCATCTTATGGAGGGAGCAGGATTCTGGGAAAGGAAGGCTACCAGACTCAGTTACCAACTGACCTAAGGCAGCTACGAACAGGTTACTGATATTCAGGGTTCCTCTAAACTGGGATATGGGTTGGAGGTTCACCAGAGAGTGAGTGAAGGTCCTGAGCCTTTTTGCCCTGTTCCAGACTCTGTTCCACCCATGCCATGACTGCACCTAAGGATTAGGCATATGTGCCTACATTGTGCAGTGGTGCAGTCCTCTGTAACCAGTCTTATGCTGGGTCTCAGGAAGCTGGTATGTTTATGAAGCATGGCAAAACTCTGCAAAGAAACCAGCTGAGCTCCAGGAAACAGTCAAAGTTGTTAGTGAGGCATTCCATCTGTGCTAATGAACTGCATGTCTCAGGTGATGAGGCTGCCGTGCCGCCAGCTCGGAGCTACTTTGCTCAGAGCCACCTCAGGTATCTTTCTAAGGTGCTATGTTTCATAACAGCTCCCATTGCAGAAATTCATTGTGCTTTTTGTATCTCACAAGAGAATTAACTAAGGGTAATTATCCTGTTTGACAGATGAGAAAATGAGGAGACGGCTGTAACTAAATCAGATCCTCCTTTCATTGAAGTCAGTGGTAATGCTTCCTTGATTTCCTATGCCCCATCTCATCACAGTCACTTGTCAGTCGCACAGAAGGTCTGGGGCCAACCTGATGCAAAATTCCCACCTCCCAGCTCTTTCTTCCTCATCTTCCTATCCCAGAAATTCCTTTCCATTAACTATTCCTTAGGTACAAGACCCTGCCAGAGAGTGCTTCCCTGAGAGCTGTAGGGTAAAACCACCCTGGATATTTGTTTACATCAATGTAGTAGGAAGCCATAAGCGGGCACTGTAGAAGCTCCAGACAATGGATGTTTCATGTTGTAGTCCTTAGACAGTCTCCAAGGACATATACACACTTCAGGTAAGATTTTGTTTTTTCAGTAGGGGTGCCAGGAAAAAAAGATACAACCATATGAGGCAAAGGAAGAAGACTTCACTTGAGTTACCTTCTATTTGATATTTTCTCCACAGCCAAGTTGCTGTCCTTGGACAATTTCCACGCTCTTTCTGAATCTTTCCTACACTATGGAAATTAAGCAGTCCTCTGCTGGTTGGATATTGAAATGGAAATAGCACTCTGTAATAAGCCCTCTAATTTATTACAGTATTTTTACAAATTATGTTCTGCATAAACTATTTGCTATAAAATCTGAAAATGTGCCTGTAGCTGTACTTTACTGGGGGACTTGAATCTGAACTGGAAATAGCATGGGAAGAATGCAAAGGTGCTAACTACAAGTCTAAGAACCACAAATTAAAAAGTGGTAGGTTTCTATATAAATAGAGCACATTAAGAAAGGCAATTCCAAATATAGAGGATAAATAGTAATGAATAACATTAAAGTTAAAGTTAAAAAATTTTACTCCATCCACTAAATGGGTATTTACAGGATTATAAGAACTAATGTTATTAAAAAAAAATTGCTAAGCTCTGGTCTCAGAAGTATAAAGCACATTTAAAGGCAAACAGAATATAACTAATGCAGCTGACTTTGACGAGACCCTTTAAAAAGTGTTTCCAAAGACATGCTATCTAGGACAGTTAGCCAGGACATCAGAATATATATGTTTAAGAAAGTTAGAGACAACATTCAAGCTGCACAATGTTACCTTTGATATATATTATAGATGTGATATGGCTGTTCTTGAAAAGGTGGCAAGGTTGAAAGTATAAGTTCTGAGGACAAGCTGAACATCTAAATCTATGAAGTCTAGAAAGAAAAATCACTTAAGAGGTGATTTAATTGAAGTATTTAAAATTTTAAAGGGAACAGATAATGTCAACATGAGCTGCTATTTTCAGACCAGCACAAGAAGATAGGACAAGAGGAACATAAATGGAAATTAAAGGAGAACAAATTCAGAACAGGCATAAGTACTCATCCATGATGAGAATAATAAACACACAAAAAATTGGCATGGCTAGTGAGGATTTGAGGCAAAAGGGCTGGTGTTATTCTGATGGGATTTGCAGTGGCTGTTCTGTAGTCAAGTAGTAGAGGCATATGCTGGTGAATAAAACCACTCCTCTTATTAACTTTCCATCTTATTAAAATTAAATCCAACTTAAAAATTGTCCTGAAGTTCAAAAGTCTTTCATTGCTCTTATTTATGTCAAGATAATTTTTAAGGGTTAGTCCCGTGAGGTCCCAAGCTCACCCAGAAAGCTACAAGCAACCTTCATGCAGAGGGTGGCATGGAAGATATTCTTCTTTTCATTCAGTTCTTCAAATTCTATCTTGAGTCTTTGTTAAGCCTTTCCCAGGAAAGACTTTATAACATGAAGGACTAAATCAAATAAAATTATATGTAGAACTATACAATAAGTAGCATGTGATTCTTTAGGACAAGAGATTTTTTTCTCTTGAATGACTAGAAAAGAGAATACATACCCTACATATTTTTTTAAAGGGAAGTATTAGAGACTTCTCTGGTTGATAAGAAAAATTAAGATTTCAAGGGAATTTTGTGTATGTGTATATTCATTGCTGGAAAAACATGTTGAAGAAAAGCATTAATAGTCTTAATCAGAATAAAATATGTCCAATCACATAACGCATGGTAATAAATGTCATAATAGCCAAGGAATCTGTGTGCATATATAGTCCTTGCCACGAGATTATATATGAAAATATAAAATATGTGGTGATACACTCTATTTATGTGTTACTGTTTACCCAAAAAACTGTCAGCAGGCAAGGAAAGTTTTTAAATCCATGCTATTAAAATAATGTATTAAAATATTAACAAGAGTCTGGGATTTCCACTGAGGTGAGCACTGAAAGCAGGAGAGTTACAAACTATAAGTTTTAGACCAAAAAAAGCAAAATAACTCAATACATTTGAAGATAACTGGAGAAATCAGTTCTTCAGAGTCCAAACAAGATAAATACAAGCAGCTGGATAAAGATTAATGCATAAAAATGGACAGCATTAGAGGCAATATTTCTCTAATTCTGAAAAAGCATGGCCATAAAATGAAAAAAAATCCTTCCCACCCTTGAAGGGAAATTGCAGTTGTCAGTGTAGAAGAAGCAGAAAAACTTGGAAGAGTTAGGAATTTGAAGATGTTAATAATAGTGAGCTATGGCATTTATTGGTAAAGGTG